>JZLH01S0010868.1:77339-90995 GCA_001188425.1 Eucidaris tribuloides
GATGCGAGAGTGAGAGGTTTTAACTGAATAAATGAGACATAAAGCCGCGTTTCACTATGGTTCCGCGGCCACGGCAACCCGTTCGGCCACCAGTGGACAAAACGGATAGATCGTGAAAGCCACGCGGTCTAGAACGGGCTGGGCAAACCGTGACAGTCCGTGATTGCCGTACAGATGCGGCGCCAGACGTTTAACCGTCAAAAAAGTTTCCACGTAGTGCACGTGTGTCGATGAGAAACCTGGTAGGCCGCGTAGTAAAACGAGGAAACCGCAAACTAGTAGTGACAGTATCGGAACAAGCCGTACAATACTTAGAGACGGTCCCGTAACGCGACTGAGCATTGTATTTCCCGGCATTCACGATCCTTTCCAAAGTTTTCGTTGGGCACGTCTGGCCCGTTGCACGTTCGACTGTCAATGGGTGCAGTTTTGTCGCGTTCAGTTACGGTCTCCAGGCAAATGACGTTATTGGGGCCTGAAAGAATACGGCGCGTTGCCGAGTAATAATGGTCTGATTTTTAGTTTGTTGCGAAGCGGTCTGGGAGCGTGATAATAAAAGCTGCCGCCCGCTAGGAGTGGAGACTACACGGAATCTCCTGAAGCTCCGAAACAACTCTAACAAAGTTTGCAGCGAGGTGCCATTCAATTATGTGGCGAGAGTAGGCCCCCTATATATTTTGCTGTAGCATTATGTCAAGAATGGAAAATCTGGAAAAAAAAGTATTTTTTGGTAACATAAATTTTCGTCAGAGTTTGTGTATAATGCGTTATCACATTAAAAAAAAATTAACCAGCTTCTCATTTCTTTATTTCATCTAATTTACTTTTATAATCAAGAGTTATGAAAAACCTTTTTTTCATCGGTCAAAATCGCGTTGTGCCCACTTTTTTGAATTATGATCAAATCAGCATTTAATCGCTGAAACAGAAGTGTGTGATGCGTAATAAAAACTAAAACAATTCTAGGCTAACAGCGTAAGACTAAGAAAAAACTGAGTGAACTCACATAAACATCACTCTTGATAAAATATGTATACTAATTGGTTTCTGGATGTTGAACGACCATCCAACAACTAGGCCCGCTTTTAGGGCCAGTAGCATTGACTGAGCATTAAACTGCTTTCCATGTAACCACGTACCTGTATTTCACATTTCGGTCCTTTTTAATGCAAATTCTTCCTTTTATTTAATGTAAATTATAAAATTAAGTAAATTCAAATGCTTGAAATTGTTGTGATGATCTGAACCATTTATTGATGCACGCTTATTCATTGCTTGTTTGCTTTTTTCAAAATGTACATACGCGTACCAGTGGTAACAATAAGCGATGTGCTTGTCTTGGTCTCAAGAAAAGCAGTCATATCTCAGGTTCAGACACAAGCACCACAAGAAATAAAATAAATTTTATGAAATATTATGGTATTTGCAGCTTTGGTCAAAATACCAAACATACAAGGTTGTATAACAAAATTATAAATTTTCACTTGTCCTTTCTTTAATACACACCGCTTGGACTATTGCTCGGGAAGGCTATCTTACGGGGCATAAACAGCGTGCTCCAAGGCACCCAGCCAGTCGCCGCGCTGTGTCTCTCCATCTTAGTTTGTATTGTTGTTCGTAGTATACCCGGACATTATAGCTTGTCCCTAACCCCAACCCGTCCTTTTGTTCCGTTGCTATATTTAGCATCCAACCTCCCGATCACTTCTTTATGCCAATTTACTCTTTGGTCCTATCTTCTCACAACTTACCTTTATTATGAATTTTTGAAGTTGTTTCCCAATTACCCCTATTTTCACACTTCCAGATTGCCTAGCACCTTAATCCGTTGCTGCGTATCTATCGATTATGACACCTGGAGCAGACAGCGAACTTGCGAACCCTCGGACGAACCCCCTCCCCCAGCCCCTCTCCTCTCCGACGTGACTGAACACGCGAGGAAGCATGCAGAGAGGCAAATTGTCTTGCAATAAGTTATTAACAAAATCTCATTTATGGCTCTGATTATTTTGATCTAGGGAAATTTGTAAGATGCACTGTAATCGAGTGATATCTTTTCAAAAGATTGATAAGTAGTATTCACTTCTTTCTCAAATGAAGCGTAAAATTCACAAAAAAATTTATAGCAGGCAACCAAAATGTATGTTTTTTTTTCAAAGCTTGAACCTATACAAAAAATCATATATTGGGGCGCAATGTTTAATGGGAGGTTGTTTAAACTTATAACTTCAATATTATTCAAGGCAACAAAAGTTAATTTTTTCTTGAAATTATAAACTTTTTAATTTAAAGGGGAAGGAAATCCAGACATCTTCAGAGAATACAGAACAATTAAAGAGGGAAAAGGGTGAAAGTTTGTGCAAATTTGGTTGAACGGTACAAAAGTTATAATTGTTCAAATTTTATTTAATCCTTGTTATGAAGGTTCTTTAAACTAGAAACTCTATCCATATTTAGATGAAAGTGTGGCGAACTTCCCATTGGATTTGTACACAAATTTTCATAAATTTGCAGTTTTCAGTTGAGAAAGTAACTAAATTCTAAAAAAAAAAACATGTACATTCATTTTTAACAGAACATACTTGCACAACAAGCAAGAGAAAATCGTATATTAGATTTACAAAAAACGAGAATACGTGAAAAATTGTCTACAAAACCAATGGGGAGTTCTCCACACTTCCATCTAAAAAGCTGGTAGAGTTGTCAATTTAAGAATCCTCCATAACAAGTACTAAAAACAACTAAGTGTGTACAACTCTTGAACCGTTCAACAAATTTGTTCAAACTTTTACTAATTTCCCTATGCAATGTTCTGTATTCTCTGAACATGCTGAATGTAGGAAGACGTTTGGCATTTATTCCACATTAAACATTATTTACCAATTGTATAGATTTTGAAGTGTGAAATTACGAGATCCTGAGTGAAAATATGCGAGGGAACAGAGCGACCAAGCTTTTAGAACTTGGCTATACCTTTAACCGTATAAACCTTTTAAACTTAATTCCGTGGACTGGGAGGGAAGGGCGCATAATCCATTAGGATCAATTTAATTTTTACTTAAATTCCCCTTATTTTCTCTCTTTTCGTTTTTTTAGATCTAGGCTATTTTATACTCCACCACAGTGGTAATTTCAAGGGTGATGTTTATTGAGGCATATCTTGCCTGTGGCAGCATAACTTTCCAAACTTTTGTATTCTATGATATCTATCTGTCCATTTACTGTGTAGCTCAGATATCAAAGTTTGACTTTTTTAATTTGAAGTTCCACAATGTTAACTTGTGCCTTTATCCCATCCGTACAGTCAGAGGCATAAAAAAATCATATATCTGACGCAAGTTTGTATGCCTCAAAATAATGTCGTAATTTGTGAAGATACAATTTCATATTCCAATTTGGTCGTAAAACAGGTTTTCGTCAACTCGGACCTGAGACTTTTTTATTTGCTTGTCTGCAGTTTACAGTTTGGCAGTGGAAAAGATTCCCGTAGCCGCCCCCCCCCCCGCCCCCTCCCCCTCCCCCCAAGATTTTACCCTGGTGCCGCCCCCGATTGACATTCTGCCTTCATTTCTATCGCCGATATCTCCTACTTTATATTCGAATCGACCCTTTATTTACATGTATTTTACTTATCATTACTCGCTTTCTCCTTTATTCCAACTCAACTTATTGTGCTAATCTCCTTAACACCATGTTTCTGTTCCTATCTCATAGCATAATCCTCCCTTATCCACCATTGTTGTTGTTTTACTTAGTAGTAGTACCACGTACTTTACTGACCCCTTTTTTCTTCTGATTTATTCTGCGACCCGACCTCTCGCCGTTTATCTTTGTCATGAATTTCTATCATTCTTTCTTAATTGACCTTACTCACACCTCTCTTTTCTATATCTCTTCTTAGCCTTTGATTCCACATATTTTTTTTTCTCTTTTGCCAGTATTGTTTGTGTACAGTTGGTAGAAACACCTTTGCTGTAGTTTTGTCTAAGATCATGCTAAGATCACATTCAAGGGCAAATCTCTGCATCTGTTTGTGTTTCGATTCCAACCAATCTCAGCTTGTCACCCTTCTTTTCTTACCATTGTACCCTTTTTGTTGCTTAATTTCGTACCACGTGCCTCCCTGATTCCCTCATTTTTCTGATTTACTCTATGGCCCAAGCCCCTCGTATAGTTTACCTTTGTTATGAATTTCCATCATTGTTTCTTAATTGACCTTACTCACACCTATATTCCTTCTTAGCCCTTTATTTCACGTTTTCTTTTCTCTTTTGTCAGCATTGTTTGTGTTGATAGAAACACCTTTGTTATAGTTTTGCCTCAAGATCCTGCTGAGATCGCATTCAAGACCTTCTTATTGTCTACAGCAAATAGCTACACCTCTTTCTGTTTCTATTCCTACCAACTTCAGCTTGCCACACTTCTATTCTTACCATAGAGTACTCTTTTTGTTGTTTTATTTCGCACCACGTGTCTCCTTGATATCTTCTTATTCTGATTTACTCTATAGGCTAATCCAGCCCTTCGCAGGTTACCTTTGTTATTAATTTCTGTCATTGTTTCTTAATTACCCTTTCTCGCACCTTTCTTTTTTATACCCATTTTCAGCATCCCACGTTTGTCTTTTCTCTTTTGCCAGTGCGTGTTTATGTTTGATAGAAACAATTTTGTTGCAGTTTTACATTTGACTAAAGTGATAGGCTAACATTGTGGAGCTTCAATTTAAAAAAATTGTCAAACTTTGATATCTGAGCTACATAGTAGTTGTTCAAATGGACAAAGAAAACACCTAGAATACAAAAAGTTTGGAAGTTACACTTGCCATGGCAGCAAGTTATACATGAATAAACAATAAAACTCGGGGCGCAGTTTTATTAACTCTAGGTGTACACACAGTAAAGTCTATGGGAGGAAATGGGCAAGTGATCCGCGTCATACGATTTTCACTTTTTTAAAGCACTAAATAATCATTTTGAAATACAATTTTTTTCAGAGGCTTCATTTTTAGACCTCATCAAAAGACACTGGTAGCATGGCCGCGAATCATTGCGGCTCAGATTTTTATTAAACTGTGGTAAATGTATAGCCAATACCTTTAAGATTCCTGCTAAAGTTGTACAAATGCGTTCTTGTGGTCCACAGCAAATCATAATTTGAACTAATAAACGTTACACATTAAGAGGGGCCTGTTGTAAAGGTACAGTTGCTATTTCTCCTCCTCCTCCTCATACTGCTACTACTACTACTACTACTACTACTACTACTACTACTACTTCTACTACTACTACTACTACTACTACTACTACTACAACTACTACTACTACTACTATTACAGTACTACTACTACTACTGCTGCTGCTGCTGCTGCTGCTTCTGCTACTTCTACTGTAACTACTACCTCTACTGCTACAACAAGTAGTAAAAAATTGAGTATTCAAAACAATTGGGGACCAACTATTGGGGACATAAATTCTGAAAAGAAAACAAGCTATTCTGATAAAAACATTTTTTACCAGGCAAGTTGAACTTGCTAGTAGTATTTAGTAGTTAGTATTGAGTACGTTTACATTTCTGTAATGTTATATTTGATGGCATACATTTATATGTACTAGTCCTACTTTGAAGATGACCCCAAACGCCGTATACACCACGCATGCTGTAAACAGAACTGTAGGCCTAGTAAAATATTTCCTATCAGAACATTTTATTCGATTATATTTTGGGGCACTTCATGGCAACTGCCGACAGGAAAAATATCTCTCTTTTATCTATGCTTTGTTTTGGTTACTTAGTTTACAACTGGAAATGTGTCAACGTACACGCCCCCTGATCTCGACCAGACAGGTTGTCGGGAAGTTCACTTTGCTCCGCCTGCAACAAATGGGTGATAACGTGTATTTATGCATGTGCCGAAATTTTGTGGGGTTCATTTGCCCTCTGTTAGCGAGAGGTGACGGAACAAGCATGTGGCAGGCAGCGTGAGGGACCCTCTTTACCCGCCGTGTTACAAAACCCACTTTTGAACGCCTGCCAAAAAGTCGGCCGTGTGTGACGAATTACGACGAAAACATAAAACTTTGAGTCTGCCCTCTATTGGACGAAACTTGCGAACCAATCAGAACGACCGCCTAGGTCAATGGAAGATTATGAATAGTCACCTCGTTCGTAAAGATGGTTCATTCTACTAGAATCTTTTGATCTAGAAGGATTGTTTAACACTTTAGTTGTTACGACTCTACTCTACCAGCTATATAAAATATTTTATGTTTTTTTCGTGAAGAAATAATTGTCTGTAAAAGTTTTTAGGAAACATTTTGTGTGAATATCGTTCGACATGAAGGGTTTTTTCAAGAAGCTCAGGGGGCATTACCACGATTATTATCGGAGAGCTTACATGCCACCGCCGCCTACGTATTGCTACGATTCAGATGAAGACCAAAATTCCGATACTGACGGGTAAGAAAATCATAAATCTTTCTCTAAATATGCTCTGTCACTAAGTAAATCATATGTTGTAAGTAGGATACGACTATTTTACACGAGAAACTACGTTTGGATCCGTAAATTCTGTGTATGATTTTATGGAGTGTCGGCGGGTCGATCCTCGTTTGTTTTGGTTAGCCTCGCGCAGCACATGCATGTAAACGTGTACGAGTGTTTACAAAGAATGAATGAACCGGTTCGCGTTGTGTGTGAATGGATGTAACGTTAAATCTAACTGTTAACGTAGACCGAAAAATCGGTCGAGATATGTTCCGCTGAGACTACGTCTGGCTACACTGATATCTCTTCTCTAAAGGAAAAATATCAGAAAATGTTTAAAAACTGGGCAAGTACAGGTTTGCCAAAAACTGTTCCGAACGGACGGATTTTTCAGTCTACTGACTGTTAACGTTACATGGAAATTGGAATGTAACAAAGATATAACAGTTAGTAGTTACATCAGCTGTAGTGTAGGGTGGGGAGTTGAGTAACCGGACACCTAATTTTTGAATTTTTTTGTGGATATGTTACCAAAAAACGTAATTTTCAAATGATCAATATCAGTATTTTCATAAGAAATCAAAATTTACGGGAAGAAAAATGAATGCTGCGTACCCGTGTTCTGTTTGCAACTTTGCGCGATAGTTCCCCTACGCGTACTGCGCCGTTCTATCGCGCGGTGTCCGGGTACTCAACCCGTCCGGAAATACAACCTCTCATGATACATGATATATGACTATGAAATTATGATACATCTAGTCTACCAATGGTAGATCTACTAGTAGATCTAATTAAATTTGTGGAATATAGTCTTCGAGCTCCATGTGATGTAAATTTCGGCTTCTAACGAAGTGCCATCATCACTAGCCGTCGTTTTATTTGGGGGCTTCTAATTTTTAACAATATTGACATCAGACCCCCCCCCCCCCCATCGTGGAGGGGGCCGACTGCTCCTAGTTAATCTTGCAATACTATAACGTTAGTCCTATCTAGTATGAGTAGGGACGTGAGGGAGGTCAGTGACTTATATTTTATTGATTTTTTTTTTTATATAAACAAGAAGTTTGGTATCCTGGCCTTGGAAACCTTGAAGAAGAAATTCATAGCACAAATTAGCAGGTCAAAATATTGTCATTACATAAGACTGACTTATACGTTCATTTCTACTTCATTTCGTTCTTTTCTACTACAAAATTATTCTGTCAACATAGCACAGCTTGGTGTAGCCTTTTGACAAGGCCCTTTCGCTGTATTACGGGCGAGCAAAGCGAGCACACCCGAGCACGCAGCGCGAGGGCCTATTGAGATCTGATTCCATTTCTTATGTTAGTCCTTTGAATTACCGAATTTTGCTACCCTATTTTGGTACCAAAAATCAACCAATCGGCGTGTCTGTCTACTTGATCCTAAAATTTGTTAGTTAGGTTTAATAAATTGTTTTTTTAATTAGTGTAATTAATGTTTTTGTAACAAATCACAAAACAATTTTTAACATATTTTGTTACAGCCTGTATCACCCCATCTGAAAATTAAAAAGTAGTAAAACCATACATTTTCTTAAAGCTGAAAGTGTGCTGTTTTTACAATATAACATCAATTTTGAGGCCATGACTTAAATAACATGACAAGTGTAATGAGTTGTCATCAATATCACAAAACTATTATGTTTTTTGTGATAATTAATCTATTTTTTTTACAACACCGTCTGTTATAGCAACTTGACTACTGGATGATTTTGAGGATTCTCTGAAGCGTATTAAACTTTCAGAAAATTATAACTTTTGTTGGGTTTCTGATTAGTACTTTTTGAGTTATATGGTTAAAATGCCAAGAAGTGACAAAATTCATAATTTGGTGGGCGTTGTACGCAAAGGGTGCCCACCATATCGACACATGACCATTAACTATTATTAACTCATATTAACTATATTAATATGTATAGCATCCAAAGCGCGTAAAAAGGCTTTAAGATTGGCATGTGTTATACCTCATCTCTGGGGAAAGGGGGAAGCAGGCTCTGCCTCTTTCAAGATTGAGGTATAGCTTGCATATAACCTTTTTAACGCATTTGATGGCTCATAATGTAATAAATATAGCTGAAAAATGTGGGGGTCCCCCCCCCCTCCCCCGACATTTTTCATTAATTAATTTAAAAAAAAAACTAAGACAAAAAGAAGGTTATATGAGTTATACCCATCTTGAAAGGCAAGCCTGCTCTATTATAACCCTTTTGGATGCATAGATATAAAAATTATAGTCGAAAATCTCGGGGGTCCCCCCGAGATTTTTCATTAACTAATTTAAAAAAAACTAAAGACACTCAGAATCTATTATTGCAGGGTTATGACTTTGGGGCATAAAGCTTTCAAATAACAAAAAATCCCCAAAACTAAACTTGGGCTTTAACAGCACTGAAGGAATTGCTTTCGACCCACCGAATATTTGACCACGCCAAGACAGAGGAGTGTAGCGCGCAATTTCATTGGTTGATTCAAATAGAGATCGGTCGTTCCTGTGGTCATGAATAATGGGCCCCTAATTAGTTTCGGATGCGAAGCAGATCTCGAAAGGCCCTCGCGCTGTCGTGTTCGGCTGGGCTCAGCGAGAGGGCCATGTCAAAGGCTAAGCTTGGGGCAAAGACAAGCACCATAACAAATAAGTGGAAAATAATCCACACACTTGAAGCTTTCAGGTTGTACTACTAGTTTTCTAAAGAATGATATTTTTTATTTTTTTTTTGCCTCCTTTATTTTCAAATTTGACAAAATGAGAAAGAAGTGAACTCGTTCTGCAGATTTTGTACACCGTTCAGTGGAACATTTTTGTGTACTAGTAGACATGATTTTGATAAACAGGATTTCATCAAACTCCCTACTATGAGTGTTTTTTTTTTTATATCACACACAGATCTATTCTTCCATCAGCTTTTAGTGACCATATTGTACACTATAGGGCCTACCATTTTAGATATACTGTATGGCCCATGTAGGCCTACATGTTGTCGAAATTGGGCTTCATCAAAGTCTGTGTGAAAAATAGTTTTCCTGCTGCCTTGTGACTGGAAACAGTTGGCCTCGACTCCATCTAGAATACCCCTTTCTGCTTCCTAAATGGAGAGGTGTGTAGGGTTGTACCAGGGAAGTGTGAGATATGATGAGACACTTCCCTGGTTGTACTAGGGTAAAACTTAAAATATTCCTCCTGGGGGCTACTTTTCCTGTTTTAGTGCATTTTCAGGGCTTGACTTTTTTCTTTAGGGAGCCAGCCGGGCTCCTCAGGGACTTGTTTTGGGAGCCAAATTGAGTGTTCGGGAGTTATGGTTCCCAAACTTCCCGTAGTGACATTTAGCTGTATGACTGTATTTCTAAAACTTAAGGAGCCAGGTGGGCTTTTTTCATACACTTCTAAATCTAAGGAGCCCGTAGCAATTCTGGGGGGCCAATTGTTCAAGAGCCCCTGCTGAAGTTGAGCCCTGATTTTACACAATCATTTGTATTTTGTACTAAACTCTATGGCAATTTAGGGCCGCTTTTGCAAATTACGGGGGCTCTTTTGCCATTTCAAAGGCAAAATCATCCTGCGCCCATGTGTATTTTTCACTGGGTTGTACTTAGCACTAGGTGTATTGGACAGTCTACTGTGACGCGAAAGCCCATGTTTAGAAAGTTACATTCCACACACACTGGATAGAATTCGAGGCTGTCACCTTTATTGTACAGGCTGTGTGCTTACAGTATCTCTTGACTGTAAATGATTCATGTTTTTGTTGTGAGTTACCCCTGTAGATTGATATGGGTGGCATTGAGAGAGGCCTCTAAATTGCTTATTTTTACAGGCAAGACAAAAGAGTTGGAAATGCGTGTAAATCACTGCATCAATAGCTAGGTCCATCAACCATTTCTGGGGATGTGCTTGGGGAGTTGATAGTGTCCCATAAAGGAAGAAATATGAACTGGGTTGACAGTTATGCTGTCCGATAGTCTAGTTCACGTACTCTGATGAGTTGAGGTCTAGAGCCACTTGTGGCCAGCAGGAGTTAATAAATGCATGTATTGCTAAAATGAAACAATTATTAGAATTATATACAATTCGTTTGATATTCATTTACTTTTTTCATTCATTATCAACAGTACTCGTGAGTAAGTAGTGTAGCCTAATGACTTAAAGCATGCCCACTATCATTTAAGATTTACATGTATCAGTTATTCACGATGTCATATTACATGTAGAATTTGTTGCAAATTTCAAGAACTTGTCACACACTATAAAACTTACTACTCCCACTGTGGGAATATCATGTCTGTTGTTATGTGGTTAAAGGCCTCGTCCACAGGCAGACAGGGTCATCTTGACACAGAACTATTTTTATGCTTTTGTGATTTTAATAGGGCCATAGACCGATATGCTGACCTCTAGAACACTCCCCTTTTGAACAGAAATTTGAAGCATCATAGCATGCTTTTGTAACCACCTTCCTTGACTAACCATTGAGGCCAATAGTTCAGAGTCCTTTCAGTTCATACAGCAAGGCTGTCTGAACTCCAGATATTCCACTAGGTTTGTGATTTTTTTTTTCTCACGGGGGCTCTTTTGGGTAATACACCTATCAATTGTAAATGTAAGACGCACCTTTCGACCCCCGTCACTTGTCAAAACGTTGAGTCGGATTTTCATATACCGCGATACCACCTGTTGGTCTCGACTGATGACGGACCATTTTTCTTAAGCATTACAATGATGTGCTAGGCCTATTAAACAGTATACGATGTACAACTACGCACCCCATTCACCATGCTGTGGCGGACCAAATGCTTCCATGACGGTACCCTGCGTCATTATTTGTTGGTAAATGACCCACCCATGATGCACCATTCCCAGGGGTCGAGGGGTGCGTCTTACAATTGATAGGTGTATAAATTTGACTATAATTTACATTGTGTCTATGGGAATTTTGAGGGGCTTTTGTGGCATTGTCGAGGGCTCTTTTTTGTATTACGGGGTCAAATCGCCCCAAGCCCACATGTATTTTGTCTTCTGTCTCTGTTTTGCAAAATTATTATTCATTCATCAAAATGTGTGTGATTCTGAGTCCTGACATACATGTACAAAGTACAAAGTTGCCCTGCATTGAGAGAAAGCTTGGTTCATTTCCCAGGGGGGCCAGTGTCATTACAAGGTGTACACCATGCGCGTGTGAAAAAACGCGTAAAAAGGGTTGTTTTTCACGGTCGGGCGATGTATGCGCGTACATTGAAAAGGGTATCAAAATCGCCAAAATCGGAAAAAAAGGTATACTTTTAACAGGACGTTACTTGAAAAGGGTATCTTTTCAGACTGGAATACTTGTTTAGGGTATGCTGAGATCGACAGAAAATTACTTGTTTAGGGTCTATTTTGAAAGTCTATACACGCCAGGGAAAAAAATACACGGGGGCTGCGGGCGATTTAGCCCCCGAAATGGCCAAAAGAGCCCCCGAAATGTGTAAAAGAGCCCCCGAAAATTACCATGGGGTCAATACAAAAGAATATCTGGAAAGCACTGAAACGGCGAAAAGTAGCCCCCGAAAAGAAAATTGTATTTTTTTCCCACACGCGTATGGTGTACACCTTGTAATAGCACTGACCCCCCCCCCCCCCCCCCGGTTCCATTTTCATCTGTGGTACGTACCACCATTTATTTTGATTAGAGTCAGAGCCTTGGCCTCAGAGGTTGCTGTCCTATTTATCTAGATATTGGCCCTTTACAGTACCTGTTAACCTGTACATTGCACATGTCCTTTAATTCCTTTGGCATCTTTTTATCATGTGAGGTACATGTACATGTATGACTGAGTTTGTTAGTTATTTGATTGACACCAATAACATGATAAACTGTCACACCAAAGTCAAACCAGCCAGTCTGACTTGGTGGTACAGCAATCATGGGCATGTCATCATAGCCAGGTAGTCTAAACAATAACATTGACATAAGGCTGAAGAAAGTGAGCCAAGGAGTGGTAGCAGAAATCCTCCCAACATTCCAAGCCTGATGCCCTGCCATCACAAACCTGGATAAACAGTGTGTGATCAGTGGTGGTGATGATATGATGATAAAAAGAAAAATCCACCTACATCCACCCACCATCTCATCTCTCCACACCCTCACTTCGTCTCTTCTTCGCAGGCCACCTGTCAGAGGAAAATGTAGGCCTACATACTACATGTACTTGTTGGACTGTTGGTATCACATTTTTGCAAAGTGGATCCAAACAAGAATATAGGCCTATGTGTATTCAGTTTTTTTGCTGATAAAGCCTCCACTCTTCATAAACCATTTCTTTCATGAGGATTGGAAGCTCAAAACCAAGACATTCATATCAAATTTCAAAAATTTGGTGCAGTTGAGTGTGTTTTGACTTGCATAGCATGAAAGTGTTCACTATACGGGGACATCATTCATAGACTAGACAGCAGCTGTTTTTACTCAGAGTTTAATTTTTTGTAGTGTCAATTTCTTTCAGCAAAAGAAATTAATTAAGTATTTTACTAAACAAACACTACATGTACTGTGACCATCACTTTCAGTTACCCAAGTAATACACCTATCAATTGTAAGACGCACCCCTCGACCCCCGGGAATGATCGCGTCACTTGTCAAACGTGAGTCGTATTTTCATATACCATGACGCACCTGTGTGTCTCGACTATGACGGACCATTTATTTACAATGATTGTGCCTTGGCCTATTTAACGTATACAAACTGACGCACCCATTCACCATGCTGTGACGGACCAAATGCTTCCATGATGGTACCCTGCGTCATAATTTGTTGGTAAATGACCCACCCATGACGCACCATTCCCGGGCGTCGAGGGGTGCGTCTTACAATTGATAGGTGTATTATAAAGAACACTGATCAATATAACAAAATTTCATTATATTAAGTAAATCTCTGGTCCCNTATCTTGGATTTCCTTTGTATTTTACTGTTTTAGCAACCCCGATATAAAGAAGTTTCGCTGTAAAGAACAAATATCATGGGTCCCAAGGACTAAGAACGAGAGAGCACTGTACTATACTATGCCGAAAGCGATAGAATCTATATCGTAGTCCGTAGATCATCACGCACGCGCACTTCATTTAGTTTGCAGTCAAAGAACACCTTGAATCGCATGTTTGGAACAAAAGAAGAC
>JZLH01S0010878.1:18887-35151 GCA_001188425.1 Eucidaris tribuloides
GACCCCCCCCCCCCCAGATGTAGCATAGCCAAAAAAGCCCAGCCTGATTAGGGTTAAGTGGACTTACTGAATACTAAAGGCCTTAAAAATAACATTTTCAAAGTTTCAATGTCATTTTCACCTGACTTTTGATGAGTTTAGGTCTCTGTGCTGTGCACCAGTCCGACACCTGCACCACTACTATACATCTGTACTCCTAATGGAGACAAGAGGGTGCTACACAACATGATACCCTGGGGTACAAGGGTACCCCGGGGTACAGCATGGTGCATCATTACTATGACATACAAATGAGCTTTCTGTTGGGATCAGAAGCTTAACACTCTCAGCACCATCATGACAAACTCCATATACCTTACACATGATATTTTTAGTGTGGTGCTGAAAGATTTAAATCCGTTTTGACTCACCCTGCAGGAATGCCATCTATTCTTGGTGGCCGCATCGGATGCGGTCCTCGGTCTATTGCCACCTCTTGTGGACCCCGCCGTCCTCATGGAGGTACGCTGAGCAGGAGCACTTTGAATCCTGATTAAAGAAATCCAATTATTAAAATCTCAGATGAGTACAGAAACTTAGGTCATAGGTTTGCTGTGTTCTGAACAGTCATATTCTTTGTTCTTCAGTACTGTTAAAGTCAATTTCCGTGTTCTTCCATGAAACAAAAATGTAAAAATAAATAACTGTCGCAAGCATATTACATTTGCATATATGGCATATTTACAGTACTTACCTATAGTTTTTTTAAATAGTTTTCCTTCTAATCTCTGGTTAGTGCACATAAGTGCCGCTTTACTTTTAATTTGATATCTCACCTTTTTAGGTATTTCATTTTTCAAAGTATCAAACACTTGCTATTTATGAAACATCATGTTTTCTCTTTTGGCAAATTTCCTGTAATCTTTAATATTTTCCCTGAAATCTATGATCTTACTATAAGTGCCAGTATGCAAATACTTGAACATACTGGTTATTGCAACTTATCTACTTTTTCAAAATTTAAATGACAAAAATGATGAACTGATGACATTATAAGATACAACATTACCTTTGGGCTGATAATTATCATAACATAATAAGCTTGTTATTTATCACAGACACAAAATAATATCTGAACAATTTTCTGATTAGAATTCATTATTCTATGACACATTTTCAGAATAAACACTCTCTTTTTGATAATACATGTTTAGGTTCACATAAAATGTATCAGCAACAACCTGAAAAGTGTTGATTGAAACGAGAAATAAAGAAAAGCAAAATTGATTAGTTGAGTGCACAAGTGATTGTAAACATCACCATACAAAAATGGCGAAATACTTAGAAAAAACAAATGAATCAAAAGACAGTGAGGCAACCTTCACCACTAGGATTAGCAGTTAACGCTCTCAATAACTCTCTTCAACAAAACTCTACTGATTTTGCATGTGACATCCCAAATGAAGGCATTTTATGTTACTAAGTTAACTTTTTCTGTCCTTGACATTTCAGTGGTTGCTGTATTCTTTATAACACTGTTACTTTACTCTTGAAATAATAAAAATAAAAGATTGCATGATTTTTATATGGCAGTGCGATATACAGTATGTATGGTATGGAACCAATGTTAGCGATTTACTGTATACACCAAATATTTAGCGGTGGTTTTATTTTTGCGAATTTTGTGACTTACTGAACACGAAAATTTTCACTTCCTGACATTTCTGTAAAAAGTGAATGCAAATACATTAATTCGCGAAAATATATTCTCGCCAATTAACCGTCTTGAAGTAAAATTGTGAAAATATATGGCGGGAAATATATGGCGTATACAGTATATATTCTTTTATATATGGACTGAATGGATGTAATTTAGATTTTTATGATCCAAATTGATTTTTAATTCTACAATATCATCAACCCAAACATTGCCTTTATATGTGTGAAACGTAATTGATTTTATAGTATATGATTCAATCCACCATTTACAAAACTTAAAAGCTTTTTTCAATTTTTTGAACAGAAAATAGAAACAAATATAATTTTTTCAATTCATTTCATTTTTTTTGGTCCCCATGTCCAATGTCTCAAATGTATTTCTTTGTTTTTTAATTTAAATCAATAATTGTTTTTTCACGAAACTACTTGACTTAAATTACCGGATTTAAATCCACCAAACCTGTATAGAACATGTGCATTATTATAACGCAATGTGAAAATGATTAGAATATAACAGAGCAACTTGTTACCATCATCTGTTGAAGTTAAGATGAATGTGCAGAGTTGTGGTGTATGAGATATTTTTAGTAATCAATAATATTTTGCGAATATTTATCTGTGCTGGTTAGTGTTCAGGCTGTTACAAAATATTACTCGGCAAATATGTTTGACAAAGCTGATGAATAAACAACTGAATTATGACAGATAAAATGGATGAGATTCATGGGTGTTTTTTCAACTCGTCATGAAGCTACCCACATTCTTTATTTTTTGAAAGGATTGATATAACAGTTACATACCTATCATGTTAAAGGATAGTGAAAATAACAGACACAGTGCATTTTATCACCCAGTCAGAATACATTTTAAGGATACACTTCTTTTTTATGTCTGGGTTATGGTAACATTACAAGAACACATTCAGTGAAAATTGTGACAAAATCATAAGACACACATACACTCTCTCCATTCATACTCATGTACATGAATAGCGATAATAACTTCTCACCAGTTAATAAAACTTTCTTAAATATCACTCGTGCTTCAAAAATTGATTTCATGTTATCAAGTGATCAGCATATAATGTTATATGACACTTATTATAAAATAAAATGGTGAATGATCAACATTAATGTGCCGGTGAGGTGAAAACAAAAAAGTGCTTTCTTTTTTTACCTGTACACTTTTCGATATGTCATATTACCATAACCATCATCTCGCCACCTGTTTACGTAGGGGACAATTTGCATATGTGCGTTAGCAGTATGTCGTACATTAAGTGTGCATTTTCCCCAATGTCGTATTGTAAAAGGACAGGTAATTAATTTTATTGACTGTTTACCCAAATAAAACATTGATCAATAGAGAGAGAGAATGGGATAGGAGGAGCTGGTTAGATTTGTCATTATTAGAAGGTAGCATATACTCAAACCATAGCAAACAAACAGTATTTTCAAGAGGTGAAATATAGGATTAACATGCATATTTTCTCACACATTATGAATTTTGTTTAGATTCGAGAATTTAATTTATAAGTGACAATATTTCTGTAAGCTTTACATCTGATATCGTTTACAGAATTGTAATATTGTTGAAATGCCTGGCATTATCTGTGTTTGGTGTTGCGGTTTACTAGGAAAGTATAATCTGGCTACAATAATGTAGGAGTTTAAAAGAAAGTAATTTGGGTAATTATGAGGGCAATAAATATCCTGCGGTGTATGAAACACCCATTTCCGTACAATTTTGAAGCACAGTGCAAAGATGGTACACATTTCATATCAAACAAGCAAAAATTTGAAGAAAAAACAAAACAAACAAAATTCATGCAAAGATTTTGAGTGCAATAGGTATGCTTCTGGGCATATTCAAATGCATTTATTCTTCTGTGCAATGCATGCAGCTAATTGCACATTTTTCTTGTGTGGATACACTTGAAGGGCAGAATAATATATCTGTCAACATTTAGTAAACATCCGGCACAGCTAATTTTTTATCAGTTCATGTTAGCATTTTGAAAAAAATTTTCCCAGAGTTTCATTTCTGGGTCTTTTGCGAGGATAAGTGTACAAGCATACAGTTTGTCCCCCACCCCCCCCCTCCCCCCAACAAAGCACACACACAAAAATGTCCCACAATGGAATAATTCACAAGATCAAGTGTAATTCTCAAAGACAATGTGCATATGGAAAACACAATTAAGTTTGTAGCTTCTAACCTAAAGCTATAAAAGACATGCTGAATGTATCACATCATCACACTTTGCAGGTTTTAAACCTCTTAATCAAAATAACAAGAAAAGAATTTTGAGTTGTATGCAGAATTTGTGAATTTGCAGCTGAAAGGCACATCCCCAAATTTAAACCAAGTTAAATTCATCAAAAAAAATGCAACAAATGCCAACAAATGTCACTGACATGTAAACTATCACATAAACAGTGTTTCTACTAATCTACTCTGACAAAATTTCAAAAACTTACTTGTATCTGTTAGTTTCTGGAATAACTGGAGTTTGTTGTCGGCTGATTGAAAATGGTATATTGGCTGCGGGAGGTTGATCCCTTCTCCTGAAGTGGACATTGTAATCCGATTCATCTGGTAAGACAAAGATGGGTTCACCTCTCTTGTTTCTGGGTGTGTATTCTGGTGTTGAACCACTAAAAAGGAAAAAAAATAAAAAAATTTACAACAACCACAAAAACTGAAGCAAACAAGCTCAAGAATTTTATAACAAACAATACAATTAAAATTCTACCTTGTAATGTCAGTAACTGTGGAATTGTCCTATGCAGTTTACTTTCACACATGGGGTTGAGTCAAACATTTAAAAACAAAAGTACAAGTATGATTTCTGTATAACAAATACGATTTGCCATCCATAGACCCCAACCTTTATCCCACACAAGATCATACAATATCATATGCAGTGTTTCCACACCACAGGGAACAAATTTCCTGATAATGAGTCCAAAATTTATCTAATTTTGTGAAATTTCCCAAATCTTAACCATTCATATTTTCAAGTGATTTTCTTTTAGGCACAGGATAAATGGTTATACAATGTTACTGCAGATTCTGCCCTTTATATCTTCTCACAAAAACCAATTCCATAAAGCTGGAAAATTCAAGTATAAAGTCCCATTGACTTTGTGATCGCAGCGCCATTGATGCGAAATGGCTGATATGAATTTAAAATGTAGCAAAAGTATGATGCCCAACATCAAATGGTGCTGTACTGGGTCTGTGTACTTTCATTCACCATGATAGAATAACATACCAGAGTTACAGTGTTCTCACATAGCCTACCACACATTTAACATTCAATAACATGCATATCTTTAACTGTCAAACCAGACGAAGTATCTACAATTAAGGGTTTTATTTTAACTGAATTTAATATAAATCTGTAACACCAAGTACATTCCAGATTTCCCAAAATTTCCCTGACTTTTAATTTCTTGCAAAAACTCTGAAATTTTCTGAATTTCGGGAAATGTCCTTGAAAAATGGAAAACACTGACTATGTGTTTCATTAAACTTATCAAATATTTTTTTCGCAAGCCCTGAGGATGAGATTCGGCTGCTCTTAGGAGGAGGTGATATACCACCGTACCCAGACCCAGATACCATGGGCATGGTATGGGTGTGGGTAGCCGGCACCGTGTTGGGTCGTTTAGGTGTCACCCTATATCTCTCAACCAGTTTGGTTCTAGAAGCATTTTTTTTCCCCCAATCATGTCAATGTCCTTTAATGTTTGGGGAAACTTCTCCTTCAGCCATTTTCTCACTTACCCTGAGGATGAAACTCGGCTGCTGTTCGGGGGAGGTGATATACCACCGTACCCAGACCCAGACACCATGGGCATGGTGTGGGTGTGGGTGTGGGTGTGGGTGTGGGTAGCCGGTGCTGTGTTGGGTCGTTTGGGTGTCACCTTGGACGATGGTCTTCGGAACCCAAGGGGTACTTCAGGACCAGACTGCAATAAAAAAATAAAGATTTTTTTTTCAGTTTCTATTTCACAATTCACCTGGTAAGAAGATACATATGTGCAAAAATCTGTAAAAAAAAAAAATGTATATGATTCTGAACACATATGCTTGGTATAAAGAACAATGTAAAAACAACATAGCTACTAATTTAATATTAATCCTTGATCCTTGGGCATTTTTTTTGGCCACACTAGCTAGTGTGAGTCTCCTTCTTGACTGTAATAGAGGCAAAAGTGATTTCAATTTTCCCTCTCGGTTCATGAAGAAATGACTAATTACTCCAGATTTCTAATGATTATTATTTCCTCCTGCTAGCACTCTGATATCACCACAAAATAAATCTTTATTGCTCATTTGTTTGGACAGCACATTGGAAATTGTTGTTTAACCCGTTGGAGATGATTTGACATCACTATAACACGCATTTTCCATAGACCCCAGTCCAATATATCTCATACTTAGTATACAAAGGGTTAAAGAACCAAAATTTTCAAGAACAGATTCGTCTTAAAACTGACCTGTTGCTTTTCAATCATCATCTGATCACTGACTGGACCAGCCAGATCTACCACCGTCTCTGTTGGAACGGATGACGATGCTTCACCTCTGCCACTAGTCCCCCTGGTAGAAAAACAAAATAATGATAATTATGCTGAAAATAATGATAATCTTAATCATTCAATATTCAAGGTAATCATTCAATATTCTAGGAGCATCACTAGAGCCACAAAGATCAGGCTAGTCTCTACTTTGATCTTGCCAATTGCAACATATGCCTGTGAGACTTGGGTCATCAATGCTGCAGATCAGAGAAGGATTGAAGCATTTGAGATGTGGTGCTGGAGAAAGCTGCTCTGCATTTCATGGACAGCCAAAAAATCAAATGAAAGCATTCGACATGATATTGGGGATAGACATCCGCTCTTCAACACAGTGTTGAAGCAAAAGCTTCAATATTTTGGTCACATTGCGAGGAGAGATGGAGAAAATCTGGAGAAAGTTATCATGTTTGGAAAAATAGAAGGAAAGAGAAACAGAGCTGCCAACATTGAGATGATAGAATCCAGAAGATTTCGCAGAGGCACGATTTTGTGAGGGAGCGGCGGAACGTTGTCCCACGGGTGGGAGTTTTGTGTAGCAAAACACATTAAGAAGCAACATTTGATAGTAACCGACAGCTGTCTAAACCATCAAAACTGTTAGCAGATGAATATAATGCATGATGAGATTTCATGAGGAGCTGGGGAGGGGCTGTGGTAGATGAGCTTGCCTGGTCCTGCAAAGACTACTTAAGTTATTTATGGCATGATACTCTCCTTTCTTTGATCTTGTCACACAGTCCCATTCTGCATGAAAATTATCTTTATACTTCGAAAAGTACTTTGCCTTCTTGGTCTTGGAATTTGATGATTCAATGGTCACTGACGATGCGATGGTGTGGATGAATCGCGCAGCCGCCCTGGTCAACAACGTCAGCTCACATTCACACTGTGAGTGCGACCGTCACGGAAAATTCCGAAAGAGAAAATGTCCATATCCGATGAAAGTAGGCGACAAAATCTCCACTTCGCTTCTGTTCTTCAAGATACTAATTGTCACTAAAATTATTCCTGAATGTCGGGGAGCAATCCACTCGTAAATCCCATCGTTGATTCACAGTTTCAGCTTGAAAAAAATGAAAAATGCCTCGCAGTGATCGTGGACTTCTGTACTCATACTCATAACCTCCTCGCACCGCGCCGGAGAACAGGCAAGCAGCAGAGCCGCGCGCCGCCCGCCGCCCGGGCCGGGCGATTCGGGGGCATGTGCATGAAGTGCCGCACACAATGCACACACATTGCAATTGCATGCATGCAGAACTGGAAAAAAACTGGCTTGTTAGACTACTTCACCAGTCGTTTAGTCACATTATATTCATTTACATGGGAAATCAACATACGATTATAAAAACTGTTGGGAAAAGTTACTGGGTAAAATGAAAATCTGATACTGAGGTTCCACGTTGGTGTATGGGAGTTGAACGTGCTAGGACTCGTGAAACAGTCCGTTTAATTACGATATTTACAATTTACAGTAAAAATTCCGATTATCCGGGAATTTTGGCATGGGGTCGGGAGAACGGGAGATTGGGATCAAAAATCCAGTATTCTCCGCCGCAGGATCCGGGAGACTATGTCAGCTCTATGGAAAAACAGAGGAAGGCAGAGACTACAGGTGGACTGATGACATTGCTTCCACAACTAATATGTCAATATACCGCTGCTACTCGAAATCTCAGTGTCGTCACGAATGGAGAGCCTTCATCAATGGGGTCACGAGTACTCAGCCATGAGTAGAACGACGATGACGATTCAAGGTAATCAGTTATGTTTGTGTAATCTAAATACCAGTTAAATCATCTAACAACTGATTTACTTTGACAGTAACTTTTCACCTTGAACTGTCAATAAGTGCGCATCATAAATACTTATGTTTACATGTGCAAATGTAGTGTATATTGTGTGCACTAAATATTCTGTTATACGAATGCATGCATTATCTGCCTGTATGCATATATAAACTATATAGTTGTCTTTTGTATTTATGTATATTGCTCGTCTATGAATAGGGCATCTTCGTCTTTCCTTTAGACGTAAGAGATAAGACTCTGTAATATTATTTTATACTGCATTTTGTAATATACAATTTATATATCTATTATATACTAGGACTATTCACTCTTTTAGCTCCACTTATGTACCAGTCACTTTGTGTGGTTATGGAGCAACATATGTTTCAATTATTTGTATTATACATACCAGGGTTGGGTGTCTCGAGACATGCCTCGGTCTCGAGACAGTGTTTGTGTGTCTCGTGTTTTGTCGCGGTCTCGAACGCTAATTGTCTCGTCTCGGTCTCGACAGAAATGTCTCGGTCTCGTAGGCCGAGACATCGATGAGACACGGAAAAACAGCTCAATTTTGATGAGTTTCAGATTCAGAGTTTCAGAGTTTTCAGATTCTCGCTGCTTTCCGCCCAATCCATATGGCCATGATATACACATTTGTTTCGTGATTTAAACCCGGGATTTTAGGCATAGAAAGAGAAGAGGTTAAGAGTTGGATACCTTGACATACAGTCTGTACATTCAGAACAAACGACATACCAAACTCAATGCAGTAAACTACAACACTATCTGCCGCTTTTGTGTCACGCCTCAAGGATTTCAGAATTGACGGCCGACCGGGCTCGCTGGCTGCACTAGCTGTCAAAGGTGTGTTGTGTTCCGACTGTCATACTGGGACCGCGGTTAAGTTCTGACCAAGGATTATGCCCTACTAGTGTACTGACATCTGCGCACAATGCAATGATATTGCAATATGATTTTTACGAAAATTGTTGACCTTTTTTTCACATCGGTCCGTACAAACTTGTTGATTTATTCAAATGAAGTGCATTCGTCACTAATAGAACCATGCGCGATAATTGCAGTGCTGCGCCGCGCCTGCATTTTGTGGAAATAACTAGTGTCTCTTTTACTGTCTCGGGTAGTATTGTCTCGGTCTCGTCTCAGTCTTGAAGGTAATTGCCTCAGTCTCGGTCTCGTCTCGGCTGATTCTGAAAACAAGTGTCTCTGTCTCGTCTCGGTCTCGAACACTAATTGTCTCGCCTCGGCAGAAACTGTCTCGGACCCAACACTGATACATACATTGAAATAATGGGTTGTATAATTTCTGTATATGATTTGGTAATGATCCATATAATACATATATTAAATCAAATTAAATCAAATCATAACTTGATTCATTATGACCTACCTGTCCGGTGTTGTGTCTTCCACAATAGTGACTCTCTTTGTTTCGCCGCCCTCTTGTGACCTTCGTCCACTAATTGCAGACTTTGGCGGGATAGGATTCTGGTTCACCTTTGGTTCATGATCCATCGTCATCTTGAAGAAATTCTCCAGCGACTGCGATGCCAGGCTGTTTGTGGGCATCTGTAAGCCTTTATCAGAAGAATATTAGAAAGCGTCAATTTACTTGAAAGGATATCTGTGGTAAAATGCTTGCCAATATTTGAAAACTCAAGTGTGTTTTTACCTAGCGTTTTATCGGCCTTGCTGAAAGCATCTTCTGAGCTGAAGCAGGTCTTTCACCATGATAAAATAAATAAAATTTGAACTCAAACTCAAACTGAAGCAAAAGGACATGAACCTATGATAGGACGTGTCCCCAAAACTGTCAGTGAATGGAGTGTACAGAGGCTACCAGGCCTCACCCAGGTGGATCTAGGAATTGTGATGGGTGGTACAAGTATTGTCTATTTCTATTTGTGCTTCTAAGTCATCATAACTCTTATGTCTTTATAACATCTTAGTATACCAAAGAGATATGTTGCTACGCCAGTGCCATGAGCGTCCTTGGAACGTGTGCAGGCTTTATAAGTTTTCATTATTATTATTATTAAATAAGGACAAAAAATAATACAGATGTGTGCTAACCTAAAAGAACAACACATGTGTAAAAAGGGGAATGTTTTTGAAAATACATCACAACCCCCTACTTCCTACTACGGAAGGTCATTTTGCCCATAGGTATCCCCTACCCCCTATGGTTGGATAAAATCCCCTATGGTAGGTAATTTCCCCTGCAAGTCGCACCCTTGCCCATGATCAACCCTTCAGAGTCACAGTCAACATGTCACATGCAAAGTCTATGGAATTTTGTTGCAATGGTACTGATGAGATGCTTAATCCTAGGCCTGAAATTATTGTACTCCCTTACCGACTTCAGAAACAAATGACTCCTGGGCAAAGTTGGCGATGACCTCGTGGGTGAATCTCTCCGGCATCTCCGTGGTAACCACCCTGTCCCCTCCCTCATCTAGAAAGGGGGTGCTGTCTCCTGTCGCCAGGCTCCTGGCCTGGTTCTCCTGGTACTCATTCCACTTCTGGAGACTGGCTGCCTTGACCTCAGCCTCTGTTAGTTGTTTCTCTGGTTTCGCTGTATTTTGTTTGTTTGTTTTGTTTGTTTGTTTGTTTGTTTGTTTGGGGAGTAATACAGACAAGTAAAATCAGTTCACAATTACATCAATGGTGCCTTTATACTTGGTCTACAACCACTTGTTTTACTACCCAGTTCATCTAGCAGTACAAGCTTGATTAAAAACATCAGGATTGGGATTACATCAGGAGAAAATATGAAAAATAGGGACATTCCTAAATATCCTAGAAATCACTATAGACAAATATTTGCGAAAATAGGGACGACACAATTTTAAACATAGGTAAACATGTTTTTACTTTATCCAAACATAGGGACAGTGATGTAATAGATTTATTCATAAGACGCTTTCTGTATTTACAGAGAGCATCATATGAATAATCTATTACGTCACATTTTACCACTCAGAATAATCTCTTTTTTTATCTCATTTGTCTGCCTTGGACCATTTAACATGTCAGATTTGAGAACGTGGTATTTGATCTAATGTTCATAGTGTCACTTCCGGTAATCAGAGATAGCCTGGTTGGTTGTGTCTCTGCCCTGAAAGCATTTGACATGTGAGAAATGTGCAATTATTTCACAATTGGTAATATATATATTCATTAATTACTGATTTGAATAATAATGCCTATTATTATATATATAAGAGTTTTTAGCGGTGCATTAAAAACGCATATTTTAGTCATTTCCATGTGCAGATAATAACCATATTGAAGTGCAAGATCAAATTCCCCATAGCTTACTGTGTTGCTAATATTGTCCGTGCAAACATTATGCCATATTTTGTGTGGTTCTCTGTTTGCGTTCGCGAGAGCGCGTAATAATGGTGCATATTACTTTTACGCGATGAAGTGCGCGATGGAATATGCAATACTGTACGTTTGCGCAATGAAGTGCGTGCGTGAAGAGAGGGATTAAGTGCGTGGGTGTGAAATGCCGATACACAGCTTTGCATGCGGTTTTCGATAAAATGGAAAAATAACAATGGATTCTTGCAAATTTCGTCAAATCTGTATATATAATATAACAATATTGGATTTCTTTCGTGGTATATCGTATATATTGCATTCATCAACAAATATATTGCACTCGTCTTCGACTCGTGTTTTATGCATGGTTTCTGAATGCAATATATGAGATATACCACTCAAGTGCATCCAATATTATATAAATAATTACGATTGCCAGCACTGCTGCTGTTACTGCTACTACTAATAATAAAAATAATAATGAATAATTATAATAATAATTGGAAGAAGAAAAACAAGACAACAATGAAGACGCGAAGACAGAGAAGAAGAAGAAATAATAAGGAGGGCCATGAATCTTAATTATATTTTGTGTCTGCTAGGAAAATCTTTTTACAACACGAGGAAGAACACAATATAGTCATCCTATAATCACTCTATACACTTTGATATAAATCCTCACCATTGTTTGATCTACAAAAACATGATTTAGAACATAAAACGACACCAAAATCATCACAAACCTGTTCCCCTGGGCATATCAACTTGAATCTTGAGTAATGTGCTCTCCTTCATCTGTGGGGGGTGCCCGCCATGATAAGATTCCTCCTCAAACGTGACCTGGGCGACAGGATTCACCAGGCTTGAGATGGGGGGTTTCCCTGAAATTGTCACAAAATAGGGCAATTATTTGCAAAAACGAATCACTTTGCTTTTTAAAAGTGTTACCATAATATGAAGAGTTTGGATAAGTCTGAACAAATATGGTGGTTTTACAATACACCACATTATCTAGCAACACCAGTGATTAGCTGATTTTTTTGTAAGGCGTTATGGGACAAAGTCAATATTGTTGGACTCGACTGCAACGCCCAACACAAGTGCTACCAAACTATATGTACCAAAACAATCCTCAGAGCTTGCATTGTGCAAGTGTGCAAATTTCTGGCCAAAGGACATTTCATTTGCAGTTTTACTGTGTTTATGATTTGTTTTGGATTATTTCCTTTTGATCTAGATTTCACACATGAAACTAGCTCATCTCACTAAGATGTGGAACTGCAGCCAGCTCGTCAGTTGTCTGACAGAAGGGCCCTAGCATATGTTCCAGGCACAAGGGCCTTGACAGTAAATTTTCTGTAATTTGAGAAATATTGTCTTACTTGATATTGGCACTCAACACACTGACAGAAGGGTCTCAAAATATCACACTACTTTTGATTTCATGTGAAATGACCCAATAGTTTTCATGTCAGAGACAAATTTGTGTTAAGGCCCCTCTGCCGGGAACATATGTTAGGGCCATTCTGCCGGACAGGCAATGAGCTCTACTTGGTTAGGAGTTGCCAACCAGCGAGATGAATATAAGGCTGGTCAAGGCTTGTGGTTGGGGCACTATGTGTGTAGAATCTCAAATGCTATGCAAAACCATGATTTCATGTATTGTGCTGTGTTGAAAATCTTGAGACCATCATCAGACCATCTGGAGACCCAATGTTTCGGGTGTCTATCTCAATCTCAGTCTTGGTATTAAAGATCTCAGTCTTGTAGGAGATGGTCTTGGTCTTGGTCTCAGGTCTTGAAGGGAAGGTCTCAGACTCGTTATTTGACCTTGAGGTCTTGACTACAACATAGGCAATGTGATTTAAATCTAGTCCAATGCTAACCTATACTGAATAAACACATCACATATAATATTTTACAATTCTGTTTTTATAAATTTCTCATTAAATTCCAATGACAAAATTCCCATGTTTGAATCTCCATATTATTAACTTTAAGATAAACTGAGTACTTGGAGAACAGCATCATTTTAATATCAATTGTTTTCAAACCATCTATGAATTAAAGGTTAGTGACATGATTGGGAACACTTGAAACTGCCTCAAGAACCAAATCAGTTGAAATATATACCAACTGTACACTAGCGGGAATGGATCTCCCAGCTGGAAGGATTTGCCTCTAATTTGTTTACTTAAGGAGAATCAAGCATAAACATTGGAGTATCTTATTTTTTTCCGGGACGATAAAAATAAGCCCCATAGAGAGCCACACAGCAGGTTTCCGTGCTACGAATGATATTGACGTTGTTTATTTTAGAATGAGTCAACGTTTGACTACAAGATTTTCACAGGAGAATCCTTGCATAGTTTACTTGATTCTAGAGTAGTTTCAGCCCAAGTTGAGGACTACCCCCAATCATGTCATTTACCTTTAACAGATGGTATTCTGAAAATGTCACTTTATTACAGAAGAGAGAAGTTGAAAACAACAGAAGACTTCGTTTTGTAACAAATCCTCTTTACAAATCATCATGCTGATAAAGTACTAACAAGGAAATCTATATGTGAGATAATGTTAATTGTCAATATTGTAATGCCAGGGCCAGCAAACGGAAAATTCGATTATGCAAATTACCAATCCTACAACTATTTATTACATTTGAAGTGACTTATTCCCATATTATAATGCAAATGTAATATATGCTTTCACACAAGAAAGCAATGAAATGGGGAACTCTGATGAAATTTTCCATCATCAACCAGTACTCAAGTTTATCTTTTAAAATCTTACTTTTCATTTTAGTTGTTTCTTTCTGATCCTCTGAGGCAGCACCATCTTCTTCATCATCTCCATCATGGTCAGATTCATCTTCATCACCATTTTTATCCTCCTCCTCCTGTTGAAGCTTTTCTGCATCGTCATCCACATCTTCCACCTTATCACTCAACCCAGCAGCAGCATCGTCTCCGATGGAAACGTTCGACTCGCTGCTGAGTGACAGCACGAGCGATCTTGCGGACTCATCCTCCAAATCATCATCGTCATCACCGTTTCTCTTCTGGACGGATATCTGTGCTTCGCGGATGACACCCATAACGGTTGAGGGCCTTTCCGGGCCCACGGGGGACAGTTTGTTGTTGAGGTATGCATTGATGTAGTCAACAGCAAAGCTGGCATCATCGGTATTGTTATTACCGGACTTGGGAGATCGTAGTGAGTTACGAATCTGGAAGAAAAAAACCAATGATAATAATGATTTTTAAAAAGTAATGGCAATATTGACAATAGTAATAATTGTAATTATAATAATAAAATATTCAAGAATAAACATCATTCATACTTGTCACAAGCAATCTAGAACACATCCACCAGTCACTCGTGATAACTTGCATTCCTGGCAAGCATACCAACAATCAGTACATCACTCAAAATAATGACAACTTTGCAAACCAGAAGTGCGATGAATGCTCAGCCTCGGCAGTCTCTATTAGCCTCTCAAGTTGTATGTACAATATAGCTTATCCTCATAACATACTACAAACTCAACGTTGCTTATTATGCACTTTTTGGTATAGTATGTACATAATTTTTTTTAGCCAATATTATTCAAATCAAACACAACAGGTGACATACATTAATTATTGAAACATACATTTGTTCCACTGACTGTCTATCAAGCAATCTATTATTGCAACATTAATTTTTCTAAAATTTGGATTATTGATACAATGGTTAAGTTTTATATGCACATATGCACCATGATTCCATGTTTGAACTCATTTTAAATTCTCACTTACATGTAAGTCTTTTCTTCAAATAATCCCTCTAAATAGTATTTATTCAACATGTAATATGGTCTAAAATTTGATCTCACTTACATGTAAGACTTCTCTTCAAATAATCCATCTTTAGAAATAGTATTTATTCAACATGTAATATGGTCTAAAATCTGAAAAGGGGGTAATTTATCTTAATTTTCCATGAAGTTTCAGTTAATTCTTTTAGCAACCCTTCAAAGCCCCCGCACCAGAATACCACACATAGGCAGAGCAAATATGAGATAGTAACAAAAATTGGATCTAGTTATTAAAAGGAGATGAAATTTCTGAGCTCACCTTTGGTCTATGTAAACCAGGAGGTGCTGTTATGGGTCTGGTCGTGTCTATCATCAATTCATCTGCATCATCTGACCTTTGACCCCTGGGACTGTTCTGCAGGGAGGCCGTCTGAAACCCGACCTGCTTATTCTTCCTCTTGCCGGGCGGATCTGAGTAGAACTTGATAGCATCCGCTGAAAATTTCAGCTCCGGTCGCTTGTAGAGTTGTTTGCCGGCACCCTTGAAGTGCTGCTCAAAAATATGAAATTATGAAACATTTAAAAAACTTTCAAGTATATTCATTTCATTTTTTTTCCTTGTTACAGATTAGGATAAAACCAACCTCATTAAAATAATCAAATATGATGAATAAATGATGGGACATATACTCTTTTAAAAGTATTATGACTACATAAAAGTATGTTAAACTATGTTTACCTTCTATTTACTGCCACTGAAATAATTATACATACAGTAAATGCTCATTACATTTAAAGCGTAAGAAAGAAATATGGTTTCAAATTCAAATCATGGGTTTCAAAGCAAAATATTTATTATATTAAATGTAACTGTGACAATAAATGTACATCTTGGATATATACACATCAGAGTGACCTATGCATCAAACTGTGTACCCAAATTAACCTGTTGGAGACGATTTGATTTCACTATAATAACACACATTTTCCATTAACCCCAACACAAGTTAACTCGTACTTAGTCTCCAACCAGTTAAACATAC
>JZLH01S0010879.1:9293-20901 GCA_001188425.1 Eucidaris tribuloides
TTTCCCATTAACCAAATCTTTCAAATGATGAGGAAACATCTTTAAAAAATAAAATAAACTTCTGGGAAATCATGATTTTACTTAAGGGGTCCATATTACCCCGGTCTCCCCTACTTCGTTGATTACAGATCATGGTCCCTGACAGTGCACGATCAGTAGATGTGATTGACGTTGGGCCAATAAATTATTTGTTCTACTGCTTTATTGCAACGCAGGGCTCCCTTGTAAAGCAGGCCTATTTGGCTCTGAACGGGACTACCCTGCTTTTAAATAAGACGTTAATAAATAAATAAATAGATAAATAAATTAATAAATAAATAAATTGCCTGCTCATAAATGCTACAGGCCAACATGGGGGAGATTCAATTTTATTTATTTTTTTTATTGTCAAACTGTGATATCTGAGGTACAAAGTAGTGCTTAAGTGGACAAAAAAACACCCTAGAATTCAAAAGTTTAGAAAACGATGCTTTTATTGGCAAGATATGCATTAATAAACAATTAGTACTGCGGAGGAGTATAGAATAGCCTGTATCAACAAGCAGTTAGTCGATGGCAGGAAATGGGCATGGTGAATCCGGTGAAACTGATTACTTGTAGATTTTCACTTTTTAAAGCACTAAATAATCATTTTGAAATACAATCGTTTCAGGGCTTCATTTTTAGACCTTAGCAAAGACACTTAGCACATGGAGTATTATGTAGCTCACATTTTTTAAACTGCAGGTGGTCATTGTTTGTCTGTGGGTTTAAATTAAAAGAAAGAGTGGTGGAGGTTGTGATTTTCAAGGTAGAATGGAAATGTAACTTACACCGCGTTTTAGACGTGCGAACCATTAATTTACAGCAGCATTTTAAATGTAACTTCTCATCTTCTAACTTCTTATCCTTATTCTTTCGTTGTCTTTTTCGGCAACTTATACACAAGTATTCGCGAGAACATAATTCAAACATAATTCTTTGTGGTCAATGCAACTTTTTCCCTTATTCTATTTTCGAATTGTTGAAGCGCATGCAGCTTTGACAAAGCTTTTGATATACAACATAAAAACATCAGTTCTTACGACGAATTTTTAGTTGTGTGTGGTTCATCACAATCTGGTGTATGCGATCAATGTTTTCCTGAGTACAGATAATTGTAGGCCACTCAGACCTTGGGACATCTTAGGCAGTGAGTGGACCAAGCGGTGAAGCAAGAGGGCCATGGCTATCCTGTTGATCAACAAGAAAAAAAAATAGAAGTAAAAAAAAAATCAAAGAATGTGGAAGTTTGGTCAACAGATCAACCAGATAAACGCGCTATACCCCTACTCTATGTTCTGCAAATGACACAACTAATATATCCCAGTCAATAATGGCATTTGGGTTACAACTACTATCGGCTCATTTGAACATTTTAAATCATATAATAGTCCTGTAGAAATTTTCCATACCTGGAAAAGTTGTTAAGTACAAGGTTTTTTGGTTGATTTGTGTTCCACATGGGTATTGAAGTAAATTGAGCTTGGTTGTCACCTTCACAACCTTGGGCAACTTTTTTTATCAGCCTAATTAGCATAATCAGCTAATTAGCATAAGTACAATATGCATTATATTGTTAAGCTTAACCCAGAAAACCAATAAACATAGAAAATATGACTTTTTAACTGTTTTCGGGGACGAGAAACCCATTAATGACACCATTGTCTATGTTTGAGTAATGCAAGTGTTTTAAAAGCATAATTAACATAATGAGCTAATTTGCATACATGATATATAATTACTGTAGTTAAAATAAACCATGTAAATGGCCTGCAAAGTTGTTAAGTACAAGTTTTGTTGTTGATTATGCTTAAAATGAGCATTGAAGCACATTTACCAACCTTGGCAACCTTTATTACTATCTTTCTTAACCTTATTAGCATAACCAGCTAATTAGCATAATATGTAATATGTCGCTAAGCTTGATGTAGTAACCCTAGAAAATAAGGATAACACAACTGTTCAAGGGTTTCCTATGACAAGGAATCCACACATGACACTATTTCATATTTTCAAATAATGCATGCGTCTTAAATGTCATAATTAGCATAATCAGTATGCGGTGCTCATTTGCATATAAGCTCAGTAGGTGGTACATGTACTGTATAACATTACATGACCTGCAAGAGTTGTACAATTTTTTTATTCATGCTTCAGATGGGTTTGAAGTAAATTTAGCGTGCTTGCTACCCTGGCAACCTTTGCTAATTATCTTTATGCTTATTAGCATAATCTGCTAATTAGCATATTATGTATAATGTTGCTATGCCTAATACCGAAAGCCTGAAAATAAGGATAACAAAACTTTTCAAGCGTTTTCTATGACGAGGAATCAATTCATGACACAACTTTATATTTTCAAATAATGCAAGTGTTTCAAATATCATCAGCATAATTAACTAATTTGCATATGAACAATAGTTCAGTAGATGGTACCACATTGGTACCATCTACTGAACTATTGTACTATGTACGTGACCTTGAAAAGTTGTTGCACACAATGTTGTTTGTTGTTTTGTGCTTGAGATGGGTATTGAAGTAAATTAAGTGTGGTTGCCTCACTAGCATCCTTGGGTAATAGCCTCTATAGGCTTGATTAGCATAATAACCTAATTAGCATAATATGTACATATTATGTTGCTATACTTCATACAAGAAGCATGAAAATAAGAATAAAACTTTTCAAGCGTTTTCTATGACGAGTTATCTATTTATGACACAGCTTTATATTTTAAAATAATGCGAGTCTCTCAAATCATGATTAGAATAATGAACTAATTTGCATTTGCACAATTGTTCAGCAGATGGGACCATATGCTACCATCTATTGAACAATAATTGTACCACGTCCATGACCTAGAAAAGTTGTTGCATTCAATAATTTCTTGGTTGATTTGTGCTTTAGATGGTATTGAAGTAAAATTTAGTGTGTTTGCCACACTGGTAACGTTGGGCAATTATCTTTATAAGCTTCATTAGCATAATCAGCTAATTAGCATAATATGTAATATGTTGTTAAGCTTAATTCAAGAAGGCTGGAAACAAGGATAAAACAACTTTTCAAAGGTATTGTATAACGAGAAATCCACTTAATAGAATAATGCTATTGTCTTAAAGAGCATAATAAACATGGTAAGCTTTTAATCATACAATGAAGTCTAGTAAATTGTACCAAACACTATGAGCATGAACTGGAGAAATTGTTCGCCAAGTTTCTGTTATATGTTGGTAATTTGGAAACTGACAATGCTTATATGCAAATGCATAGGTAATGAATTACAAAGTTAAAACTCTTACCTATTAAATGTAACCTCATCAGTCATTAGTTCCAAACAGGAATTCACTCCCATTCTTCTTCGTCATGTGAGTCTGTGCCATCCTCTGATTTGTCAGGGTTGCAACAATTCACACCCGACTCGCACTTGCAGTATGCAGAACACGACAATCTCTCTCGATGACAGCTGCACTTGTGTGTGCTGCACGCTTTTCCTGCAGCTTTGCAATTGCAGGATATGGCATCAATCAGTTCCTTTGGGCCTGCCGGTCCTTTTGCGATTTCTGGAATCGGGATTCTGTCCTTTATTTCCCAGCCAAATTTTTGGATGTCAAGCTTAGGTGGTTCCTTTTTGTTCGCCGATTTGCAAAGCATGACTGCATGATGGGCCCTCATAATATGCAAAGAGAGGTTTGCATGTGTTGGTGGCAAAGCCATAACTTTGAGGGGCTTTCCACGTTTTCGTGTGTACAGCTGGTACCGTGCCTCTGCCATAGTTGTACCTACAGGAAGGCCATACAATGCGCAGATGAAAGCTTCTCCGGTTGCTATGAGATCAGATTGACTGGCTCCAGGTTCGCCTAAGGCAGTGTCGAGTCCCTCAAAATCCCCATTCAGCAGTGTTTTTAGGGCTGAAGGCTTGCCCTTTCCATAGAAATACGAGGTGGTGTCAGATCCTGAAAGAAAGTGCATGCCAAGCAGTTGGAGACTCTTTGGACCAAGCTTCTCACATGTAGCGTTAACTGACAAAACATCCCCACGCCAGTTCTCCATCTGTACTGCTGAAGTAATGCCTGCCTTGTACACCCAATACACAAGTGACACAAATATGTCAGTGTCATCGCTGAGAACCCTGATGACTTTGTGACCATCGCTTGAGGCTTGAAGTACATATGATACTACTGTGACATCTGCCTCCTCATGTCCGTAGAGGGAATCATTCTGACTGTCGACGATTGTTTGCTCTCCATAGTCAAATGTTGAGAGGAGCGCAGCAAGTTGCCTCTTATTGTTCTTACTCTTCATGATTGCTTCTCGGCAAGGTAGATCTGTTTGAAGGGTGAGGTTGTAGTCAGTGGACCCTGCACCACCACGACGAATTCTCTCCTGATCCTTTGGGGAAAGGTCTTCATATTTGTCAAACACAAGCACCTTTTTGCAGTCTCTGTACTTGTCAAGTCTCCTTTTCATGGATGCTGCGAGAACAGACACGCTACCGCCTACTGGCCACACGACATGATAAAGCAGCTGCTGTGCGTCAATGACCACCACTTCAGCAGGAGAAGGCTCACTCTGTGATACGCTTAGCTTTTGAACGAGTGTTGATTTGGTTCCCTTTCGGAGGCATCCAAACTCATCTATCAAGGAAGGGGGGACAGCGCACAGTTCAAATTCAAATATTGGAGCGAGTTCCACGTGTCTTGTTTGACCTAGTGTGATCAATCTCAGAAATATCGTCTCCATGTCATAGACAGTCGAGGATCCGACTTTGGTTCCTTTCTTCATCATCTCCATGGTCTTGACAGGACTGCTTATACTGGTGTGAAATTTTTCAGGTAGATTTGAGACGAATTTGTCCTTCATCTTTCTGCCAATGCTTAGTGCATCTTGGACATTGATTTCAGGTGAGGCAATTTGTCCTGTTACAATGTTGTATAAGCTGTCATCGTGGCTGTTGAGAGGATGGGAATGCTTAGCAAGCTCCTGTCTTATCGCTTCCCGATCTTCTGCATCAGCTTTTCTCCTAGAATTGCTCTCTTCCTTATGCTTCAATCCACTTTCGTCCTTGCTCTTATTCTTCTCGGGGCTTTCTGGGAAGATATGATCAACTGTGTCTGACACATATGCTGTAATGGGAAAGGAATCGATCCACTCTTTCACTTGTTCTTGTGAGAGACTTACACCTTTTAGTCCACCCTTTCCAATGCGCACTGCAGTCTGCTCTCCAAATTGATCAGAGGAAACTGAGTTCCATACTCCAGCTCGGTGTCTACAAACAAATGCACCAGAAGTCAGTTCTGCTTTGGCTTCAGCCGGCATCAGATGATTCACTTCTAGGATGTATTGTGTGAGGTATCGGGCATAGTGGAAGTGTCCAGAAGCAAAGAAGTAAGGCAAGAGATACTCGATGGACGCCAACTGCAAAACGAAGTCCCCCTCTCGCTCTGCACGTAGAAGATGATGGATGAGAAGTGTCGGTCTGATGAAATTGTCTACCCAATGCCTACCGGTTGGGTGTGATGCTGATCTCTCCAGGTAGTCTTGAAGTTCATCGACGGTTTTCACACCAGTGGAAAAGAACTCTGACAGAATAGCCTCACAGGTCATTCGGAAAGCCCTCATCGCACGTACCCAACTCTTGCCGTTCATGATCCCGGTAAGACCCCCAAACGCTGCAGAAATGAGCACTTCAACACCCGAGCCCTTGTTCAGCTTTCCTATGGCACCACATGCTGACATGATGATATGCATAACGCCTGGTCGAAGAATAACATCTTTGAATTGCTCCATGTTATTCCATTTGATCTGTGATGCAACTATAAAAAGCTGCAAATCAGGAGACAAATGTGTATAGTTCATTCCAAGATTCCTCATTGACGTCTGCAAGTAACACATGCTTGTTAGCACAGTATCTGGGTGTGATGGTGGAGCATCGACAACAGGACCGAAAAGATAAGTACTTGCAGGTTTCTCTTCAGCATCAGTCATGCGAGCGATCTTAGTGTTGAAACCACTCCACTCCATGCTTGATGGCCCACTGCTGTAGATCTGATTAAGCCACCTAATATCCTTCTCATGTGCAATTTCCAAGCTCTTCATACGGGCTTTCACTTCCGTATAGGGGATTTCAATGTTCTTTGGCAACGCAGGAGGTATAACTTTAGTGGGTCCATTGTAGTGTTGCAGCGGTAGGCTTCCTGAAGTGATATCTTGTTTACTCGAGGAGATATTTAGGCGCGGGATGACCAACTTGCTCTCTCCAGGGCGAGCACGGCCTGTGTGTAATATACCTGCAGGATGTGACTGTTGAAACTCATTGACCATGGCATGTGTATTCCGTTGTCCATTTGGAGTGCAGACCTGAAGATCTAGGTTATCAAACCATCCAAATATCAAACCCACACTTCGATCAAGACCCATGAATTGATGAAGTTCATTGACATCATCTCCCATCAGTTTAGCTGCTGACTTCCGGAAGCGTCGCACTTCATCATATGATGTTACAAATCCATGATCATGCAGAAGTCGAATGAGGTCAGAGCTCCCGTGACGGTGGTGCAATTTGACAGCAAGTCCTAATGTAGTCTGATTTGGGGTTGACGTTACATGGCTCTGAATTGCTTGACTCAGACTAACAGCTTTTTTGGTAACTTGTCCATGTGATACCAATTCTGCCACAAGCTTAAGCAATGTCGGGCTTGTACTCTCGATGATTTTGGCTTGGCTAAATACAGACAAATCATAGTTCGCACTGTTGTATTCAACATCTTTGGCCTCTGTCCGTACCTGTCTTACCACATCATCAATTTGATCACTGTCATCTGCTTTAACCATCTTCAGTGTGTTTCCGACGGCCTGTCTAAATCCAATAATTGAAGCACAACCATCAATACGTATGACCACTCCGTCATTTCCTAGACACTTCATGAGGTTTGACAACATTGCCTTGCGACCAAGATCACCACCACATTGTACGTACAATTCATGAAGCTCCAAAGTGTTCCAAAGTCGCAATCTGTCATTATGCATATGTGTTATTACTTTGTGCAGGGCATCTTCATGAACATCTCTAGGTAGAGTAGACAACGTAGAATGAGTTGGTACATATGTGAAATGATCATAACAACGTTTGTGGTACTGTGCACCTGCAGCTGGCAAATCAATAACACTTCTCAGGTGATACTTCAACCTTCGTGCAACATCATCATTTCTTTGATCAGCGATTTTGAGCATCGCTTGCTGGAAAGATGGTGCATCTGGGCGTTGGCATGTCATGCATTTTACAACTCGGTCCCATCGTTCTGGATGTTTTGGGTCAAGTGGTAGGCATTTATATCCACAGAATATACAAGAGGTTTTGAAATTGAATGTTTCACCCGAATCATGACCCTTGATATATTGATATTGAGCTGTGTTTCGTGTTTTTCGGGGTGAAGATGCTTTCTCATCGTCGTCACATCTCCTTTTCTTTACTCTGGCAATCATTTCTTTTGAAGTGTATGTGCAATAACATGACTGGTGAACACTGATTGAGCCAGATGCAGAGTTCTCAATTATCTTTAGCCGCACTTCTTCATCTCCTCTTTCTTCTGCACTTTTTATTAACGTGTTTATTGCAACAGCTTTAAATATCTTTGTAGGTCCTTTTGCGTTGCAGACACTCTCTAGAACACAAGTCACTGTGGGACTTGCCATGCTCCTGCAATATGATTACATTTAATCAATTACACTTCACGGTCCAGACATCTGGAAGTCACTTTTTCTTGACATTTCATAGTTCAAAATCTTTATTTTACTTCCATGGTATGTATAACTATTAACATTTGGTTAAATAATGTTCTTACTTGTACCTGTACTTTGTCTTTGTTGTTCCAGTATTATAAATTAATCAACACTGATCACTGAAGTTAAGTTCTTATTTAAATGTATAAGCTCTGAATCTGCTGAATACAAAACCAATTATATGAACCGTTCTTAATCATTGTAATTCACAGGTGGAAATCTTCTTCTTCTTCTTCTTCTTCTTCTTCTTCTTCTTCTTCTTCTTCTTCTTCTTCTCCTTCTCCTTCTCCTTCTTCTTCTTTCATCTTACCCTGTAATAAACTACATGTTTGGGGCTGCATACAAATAAAGCTATGCTTAAGCTCGTAGCATTATTCTGATATTGGCGCTGTGATTCAAGTTGATGAGCGTATGGAAACAAACAGTCATATCATATCATACATTGATTAAATAGAAAGCAATGACAACGAAAAAATATTATTTAAGCCTTCTATAACTTACCTTTTGATAATTCCATAAAGATAAGATAATTAATGTTGATTGTTGGCAGCATAGATGTCATTAAACATGAGCTGTGAACACCATGCTGCAAATCTTCGTAATATTACCACTATGTTTTGCTTATTAATTATTAACTTTTCACCCTTCATACCATCTCCTTCCAAACCACCTGGTTCTTGTACATTTCATCATACCTCCCTCCATACCATCTCATTCCAAACCACCTGGATCTTGTACATTTCATCCTATTGTTTATAATGATTGGAGTCTTATACTGTGCATTAACCTATGATTGGTTTTAAGTGTCTGTGAAGAGTGCTGATGAAACAATAAATGGAAGACTTTGCTTGTGTTTTTAGCAAGATATGATATATTCTGCTAATAAGATGATTATGCAAATGAGGCTAGTAAAGATAATTGCCCAAGATTGCCTAGGGGGCAACCAAGTTTAATTTTACTTCAATACCTAATTAGAATACAATATAACCCCCAAACAAAACCAAAACAACAACTTGCATTACACAACTTTTGCAGGACTTGTACATGATATATGGTAAGGTCTACTACTCTTGATTGTACATATGCTAATTAACCCATTATGCTAATTATGATATTTAAGACAATTGCGATATTCGAAAATAGAAACCTTTACTGGCGCTATAAATGTGTTCCTTGTCATAGAAAACCCTCAGAAAGGTAAGATGTCCTTGTTTTCATGCTTCTTGAATTAACCTTAACAACATATTGCATATGACCCTAATTAGCTGTTTATGCTAATTAGGTTGATAAAAGTAATTTCTTAAGGTTGTCAAGGTGGCAACCAAACCTAATTCTATTTAATATCCACCTAGAACACAAATCCGCATAAACCTAACAAGTTTTCTGGGTCATATATGTGGTATATGTTTCAATTTCCTAAATAATTGTATATATGCAAATTAGCTCATTATCCTAATTATGCTTTTTGAAACACTTGCATTACTCAAAAATAGAAAATTGTGTCATAAATGGATTCCTCGTCCTCAAAAACAGTTAAAAGGTCATATTGTTAATGTTTTCTGCTTCCTAAATTAAAATTAACAACATATTACACATTGCACACATGCTAATTAGCTGATTATGCTAATTAGGCTAATAAAAAAAGTTGCCCAAGGTTGTCAAGGTGACAACCAAGCTAAATTTTCTTCAATACCCACCTAGAACACGAATCAACAAGAAAACCTTGTACTTAACAACTTTTCCAGGTCTTGTACACGGTCTATGGGACCGTCTACAGGACTATAATAATAAAATATCATAAAATATCTACTTTAATCATCAATTGCCACATAAAACTATGTGGATAATGCACCATTTTGATTGATTGTTGATGTTTCCGACGACAGGTTAGTTGTAGTAGTGACACACACACACACACACACACACACACACACACATAGACATAGACATAGATCCATATAGCCTTACATCACATAACATACACACATATATAACCATAATTTACACATGCATGACCCACACCGATTATACACATATCACCTAAACATTCATACACAACCACACAACAGCCATATATATATAGTATAAATATATATATAATATGCTATATATATATATGTGTGTGTGTGTGTGTATGAATGTGATATAGTGTATAGGTATATATATGTATTATATATATGTTAAATAATATGTGTGTATCATATATATATGTGTATATTTAATTATATATATTATTGTATATAGCCGTTTAGAAACTATGTTTCTTGTTTTCAACGGCGTTATTTATTTAACTATTTTGTTCACTTGTTATCACGCCGAAGCATATCGTATTTATTCATTATATATATTATATATCTATAAAGTATATGCATCATTCATATATAGTTCAAAATTCGAAAATAGTCTTCGCGCAGTATTATACATGAAAGAAAATCAAGAAGGGCGCCACACGACACAGAAAATTCACTTCACAAACGTTTCATTTAATTCTTCACAACTGAAGAAATTAAATGAAAAGTTTGGAAGTGAATTTCTGCGTCGTATGGTCTTCGTGATTTTACTTTCATCATATATTATATAACGGATTTTTTTTTTCGATCTTTGTCACTCCATGGCACTACTTAGTGGAGTATAGATAAAAGGATTTTGAGGCCATAATCGTTCAGTTGATGAATACCAAGTCATCGAATATTGGTGGTAATATAGAGTCAAGCGGCAATCTCTTAGAAAGATCCTGCCAGAAAAAAAACAAGATGGGGGCCATTTTCCAAGATGGCTTGCCAAGTAGACAACATAATTATGAGATATTTGCCAAATTTGTGTTGGATGTGGGTCAAAATTGAGCTAAAATTATCATTTTGACCTTGGGGGTAGATGTCTAGGGGAGCAAAGGGTGCATGCAAGGCAAAGTCATTGGCATAGGGGTCATTGACCTGTTTGAGTTCAATGTTAAGTTTTTTTGAAGCAAGTTTCTATCATAGTTGCCGCCCAATTACAATATTGTGATTAAACTCGGCGTAGAAAATGTTAAAAGGAGCTAAGTGTGACTAAAAGGTCAAAGGTCAGCCTTGGGGTCTAATGACGCTTTTTGAGGGCGCACAATGTTGAGGTTTTGAGCGAGTTTCTATCATGTTGCCCCCAATTGCACAATTGTGACCAAATTTGGGTAGTAGATGTCTCATAGGAAGCTGAAGGTCACCAAAGGGTCAAAGGTCACCTTGGGGTCAATGACCTTTTTGAGCCCAATGTTGAGTTTTTGAGCAAGTTTCTATTATGGTCCATAACTTTGCCATAATTTGCATAATTGCGACCAAACTTGGATGGTAGATGTCTCATAGGAATCTGAATGTCACCAACAGGTCAAAGGTCACTGGCAGGGGTCAAAGACCTTTTCGAGCCAAATGTTATGTTTTTAGCAACTTTTCATTATGTCCTGTAACTTTGCCCCCTTTCGCCCAATTGTGACCGAACTTGGGTGGTGGATGTCTCATACGAAGCTGGAGGTCACCAATAGGTCAAAGGTCGCAGACAGGGGTCAAAAACCTTTTGAACCCAGTGTGACATTTTTTAGCAAGATTATATGTACGCGAAACTGGGCGAGACACATTTTGGCAATCACCTTGTTGCTTGTTTACCGTAGTGACAACGTAGCTGCCAATGCTACTTTTCTATGTGCCTCTATCTGTAATATGTTTTGTCTGGTCTCGTGTTGTTTTCAGAACATTAATGTCTGTATTTATGGGTCGATTTATTTTGTCCGAAGTTTAATTCACGTGTCAAGATAACCAAAAAGTGGCCTCTTAGTGAAAA
>JZLH01S0010883.1:0-19356 GCA_001188425.1 Eucidaris tribuloides
TCTACCTTTCTGATCCTTGTCTACCTGCCAGTTCCTGGTCTATCTTTCTGATCCTTGTCTATCTGCCAGTTCCTAGTCTACCTTTCAGATCCTGGAGTGCATGCCAGTTCCTGGTCTACCTTTCTGATCCTAGAGTGCATGCCAGTTCCTGGTCTACCTTTCTGTCCCTGGAGTGCATGCCAGTTCCTGGTCTACCTTTTATTGTGGACTGCATGCCAGTTCCTGGTCTACCTCTCTGTTCCTGGACTGCATGGTAGTTCCTGGTCTACCTTTCTGTTCCTGGACTGCATGCCAGTTCCTGGTCTACCTTTCTGACCCTGGAGTGCATGCCAGTTCCTGGTCTACCTTTCTGATCCTGGAGTGCATGCCAGTTCCTGGTCTATCCCTTTCTGATCCTGGAGTGCATGCCAGTTCCTGGTCTACCTTTCTGTTCCTGGACTGCATGCCAGTTCCTGGTCTGCCTCTCTATTTCTGGTCTTCCTAATTGTCCTTATATTTTCCATTGACAGGTACTGTTCCACTTATCCCATGCTGCACATCATACCGGCCGACATCAAAGACGAGGAGATGAGGAAATCAGCCAACTTTAGGACGTCGAGGAGATTCCCTTCCATCGTGTGGAGGTAAGAATGGTGATCCTGCAAGGATAGTTCACATTTGTATTTATATTTTTCATTGTACAATACGCAAAATTAAGCATGATACAACATCTAATATATAGCACAAGTCTGAATGTGACCTTCATTTACAATTTACTCCAGTTGTGTGGATTAGCATCTCTAAAGCTAGCTGTAGTGACATTTGGGTAGTTGATAATGGACCAAATGACAGTGCAGGTATCATAGACAACATGGACAGGGATATGCTCAACATGGTTCTAAATCCATTCAAGCTATTGTGTGCCACCATTGGAAATCAAAAGTTCACTGTGTATGTTTGGACTGTTATGAAGCAACCAGTGGAATAATTCACATACAATTACCCAGCATCCCCTTAGGGCCAAGCAAACCCTTAATACCTTCTTTAGAGCACTGTAAATCAGTGGGACAGTCCTAGAATTTAATCTTTCAGAAAAAAAGAAAACTTTATGACCCTGGCAAATACAATTTACGTGAAAATCAATTTTTTATACAATGCTGTTGTTTTACAGACACAAGGGTAACGGTGCCGTCATAGCTCGTTGCAGTCAGCCTGAAGTCGGTTGGTTTGGCTGGAGGAGTGAAGAGGATGAGAAAATCATGCCTGCCATCTTGAATGCCTGCCTGCTGGACGATCCCAGGAAGAAACATGGTTGCCATAGCAATGGCTTCGTCAGGGGGGAACAGAACGGCATCACAAGCACAGATTCAGAAGGTATGTGTGTGTCCTAATTTGCTGCGTATTTAAGGAAGATAGTATTGTGTTTGAATAATCTTTGAATGATTGATTTTCATTCAGAGCAATTGGATACAATGCAATTTAAAGTACATATGCTGGATATTTGATAAATATAATTTCCATCATTAAAACTGAGTTACTGGCAGTATGACTTGGAAGAATATGACAGATAATCTTGTGCCAAATACAAGATATCACAAGTGAATGGCTTTGAAATGTGCTATTGAAGGGAATTCTTTGAATACCTTGGACTTACAAAAGACAAAAAACAACAACAAACAAACAAGAAATTGTACACACCACCACCCAAAGACCAAGTGTGTTACATTCTGTTATGTCATGCACAGAGATGAGGGGCTGGAGAGAAGTGTAATTATCAAAATGTGTGAGGGACCAATGAAAAGAGGAAAATCAAGAAAGAAATTGTGTGATGGTGTGAAGGAAATCTGGATAAGAACGTAAGAATGCTTAAAAAAAAGGCTTTTAAGATAGTGATGAAATCTGCAAGAGAGTCAAAGGGCTTATGTGTGACTTGATCAAACTTGACTCAATGCTCTTATGATTACTAAACTTTGAATTCTTATTTTATCACATTTTGCAGGTGATGATGTGAGGCAGGAGAATGGTATCAGAGACTCAGAGAGAAGAATCCTAATCATTGATGCCAGATCCTTCACAGCAGCTTTTGCCAACCGTGCCAAAGGAGGTGGTTGTGAATATCCAGGTATGGGTTTAACTCTTTTAGTAGTACTTTCAAAATATCACATGCCTAGTTTATGGAGTTTTCTATCAATAATACTTAAGACGATAATATGTTTTATAATCATAAACACAAGCATACTGAACTCATTTATAGATTTCAGTGGAAAGGCAACTCGGACAAACAGAAGATATTATTTCCCTGAAAATTTTAGAAGTTTATATGGCATTTCCTGAACATCTGGTGGCCTGTGCAATGTGTCTTAGTGGAGAGGATGCTATGGTTTACTCTTTCTGAATTCTTAGCATAATATACAAATTATACTTCCATTATCTCCTTTGAGACATTGTGATTTGCAGGTACTCTTAACTTTTCAAGTTCTCAGTGACCTGTTTAAAGATATGTGGCAAACTTTGTGAAACCTGGTAAGAGATATTGGAAAAAGACATGAGAGTGTCCAGTCTTACCCAGATGGATGCCACAGATTGGGAAACTAGGTAAAGTCCATGGAGGTATCCTTCAATTCACCTGTCCAAGTTGATTTGTCTGTAACTGAAACAAGATTAGTGGAGGGTATAAATAGATCACTTATGAATTTTGACCCCAGACATTCTGTCTCATTGATTGGATTCATCATGGTTTGATTTGCATATTTTTTTTCTTCCATATTTTATTATCAGAGTACTACACCTGCTGTGACATTGAGTGGATGGGCCTTGCCAATATCCACTCTATCAGAAAGAGCTTCAACGCTGTGCATGCGCTCTGCAGTACATCGCCAGATCAGACCACGTAAGTATTGGCATATTTCAGTATTTCTCTCTGAACATCAGTTCTGTAGTATGTTAAGTGTATATCATATGAACTGCTAAACACAAGTATTAAAAGAGGGTGGAAGAAAATGGCAGTCATTATTTAAATGTGTCAGTGAATTGCTACGCATTTTAAAAAGAAGCAAATTTAACCTTACATGGATCAGTGCTGTTGGGGTGTGCCATACACCAAGTGCTTCCAAAATTATCAGAAAACTAAAATTACTGTTGATAAATTTGGACCAAGGAATAACCATTTTGGATGATATAAATGATGCACCACGCCATACCCCGGGGTACCAACTAGAAATTCGCCATTTTGTTGAATTATTTATTTATTTTCAGCACTGTAACCCTGGTAACAAAATTATGTAAAAGTAATGAAATAAGGGTGAAATAACACATTTAAATTCATTTTACCCTATTTTTCGTAAGTTTATGCCTTTTTGTTGTGCACTTCACAGCCTCTGCATCATCACTCACCTGATTCATCGATCATAACTGAAAAAAATACATTTTTTAACACAAAGAGGCGCTGCACAATGCGGTACCGGGGTATGGCGTGGTGGCATCAAATACCTGTTATTTCTGTTTCACATTATGTAATCATGAGTGAAGGAAACAAGTTTTTATTGTTTATTTTCTTTCTGCATGCACCAGAACCTCCCCTCCCTCTAAATTGTACAAAGTAGGTATTTCCTCTAAGATTTCCTTGTAGATCCATACCATGTTAATTTATTGGGAATAAAAATTTTGTCTAACCAAACTGATTGAGAGTCATATATTTCATTAAAGAGAATACACAGTACTGGTTGATGATGGAAAATCTTTCATCAAAATTTTCACATTTCCATATTTTCCAGCTGAGAGTAAATTACATTTGCATTATAATGTGGGACTAATTCATTCATATGCAATAAAAAGTTGAGGAATTGGCAGTTTGAGTACCGACGGAGTAGGCTCTGTTGCTGCAGTGTGTATGGCAACAATTAACATAGTCCCACATACTGTATAGATTTCTGTGTTAGTGCTTTGTCAGCAGTGGGGATTTGTGTAACAGATATATCCAAAATGAAGTGTTCTGTTGTTTTCAACTACTCTCTCCTGTACTGTAGTGACATTTTTAGAATACCATCTGTTCACAGAAGGTTTGAAAGCAGTTGATATCAAAATGTTGTTGTTCTGCAAGTAATCAACCAGTAATGTGTATTCTCTTTAAGCTGATTCTTATATTGTTTTCTGTATCAAATCAGTTGGCTATCTTCCCTGGAGGCCACCAAGTGGTTGCAATACCTGTCCATGTTGATCAAGTCCACCATCAAAGTAGTGACGGCCCTGGACCAGGAGGCCCGGCCCGTCGTGGTCCACTGCTCCGACGGCTGGGACAGGACCCCACAGATTGTGGCCCTAGCTGAGATCATGCTGGATCCTTACTACAGGACCATGCAGGTAATGCAGAGCTGCCTAGTGGTACTGATTTTCAGTAATTTAAAGTGAAAGTGGTAGAAGAATACTGAAGAATACTAAAAGTTGCATGAAAAATACTGATTTATCAAATCTTTTTTGTATAATTCTAATGCATTTATGGTAGAATTACTGATGTTGACTGAAAATATGGCAAAATTACTGATTTTCAGCTAAAAAATTACTGAAAGGCATTGATGAAAGGTGGCAGCCCTGGTAATGTATTGTCAACTGGAAAATTACATGTAAAAGATGATATTGAGTACTTGCAGAATAACATGAGTTCGATGAAAATTGGTGTAAACCATCTGTTAATTGTTGGTACGAAATTTGATATAAATGTATTTGAATTGAATTGAATGTCTGATAGTGACACTCCTGGTACAGAACAAAGTAGTTGATACCAGCAGAATATTCCTTTTATACCACAATCTCTACGTAAATAAATATGCTGACAAAGTTCTGTCACAGAAATGTACATATGGAACAACCCAAGCAAATGATGGAAAATCTGTAATGTTTTGATGGCCAATCTGACAAATATAGTGTACAGTTTAGGTGAACCCTGTCCATATTACAATGCAGATTATGTTATATGCGTTCTTGTGGAAATGAAGGAAACTACAAAAGCCTATGGAAGATTTCCATCATCGACTAGTACTGCATGTTACCATTAAATCTTCACATATTGTCAGTGCGGAACATAGTGTATGGGTTATAAATACACTTGAATGTAGACTTTCTAAAATCACAAAATGTTGTTTGGCTTAAACCAGTCCTAAAGGGAAAACTTGTTCAGAAAGAACAACTTCCTATAACAGACAGCCAAACCAACTGCTCTAATGAGAAAATAGGTGTAAAAAAAACCCTGCACAGAAAAAGACACACGTAACTGTTTCCTTTCTTTTTTCTGTGATTGTTTCTGGATTGCAGGGATTTCAGGTGTTGGTGGAGAGGGAGTGGCTGGAATTTGGTCACAAGTTTGCTGACCGCTGCGGTCACAAGCCTGGCCAGGACGATGCCAACGAGAGGTGTCCGGTGTTCCTCCAGTGGCTGGACTGTGTGCATCAACTCCTCAAGCAGTTCCCTACGGCATTTGAATTCAACGAAACATTCCTGGTAAGAGTTGTGCTTAGGCTCCAAAATGGTGTGCATGCTTGTTTCACAAAACACAACTAGCATCAAGATCCAATGGACATGTGATGGAGAATGCAAAAGTAGTCTTAAAGATAGTATTCTTGCTTTGCATCTCCCCCCCCCCCCCAAAAAAAAGTGGACTCATCAAATAACTGAACTAATTAAATTAAAAATGTTGGATTTACATAAACCTTCACCTCGCACATAGGCATTAAGCCTGAAAACTTGGTTATCATGAAAATAGGCCCGTTTTAAATTCAAATTGAAAAATTAAATTAAACATTGTACAGTGCTTCTTAGTCCATCCATCTGTTTGTGTGTAACATTTTTCTTTAGAATGAAGGATTTGATTTGAGACCAAAAGGACAGAAGTTCATAGGTTTATGGATTACTGTATTCTAAATATATGCACTCTGTTAGTTAATGTAGCTAAAAGTCGACATTTGCCAGTTTATTGAGGCCCCCTCCCCTCCAAAAAAAAAATTAAATGAATTAAATCATGAGTAAAGATGGATACCATGTTGGGAGGGGGTACTTCTTTCAGTAAGTCCTCTAAAATTGTCTGAAACTTCTAAAAATTACTTAAATCTCTGTGTTCATCCAGTTTAAGGCAAGAAATGATAGCATAATTGGTACCCTGGGGTACCGAATAGAAATATCCCATTTTGTTGAATTATCTACTTCTGTTTCATCACTGTGCCCTGGGTTACAAAACTGTGTAGAAGTTATGTTTGCAGTGTGCTTTTTAATGTTCATAAACTCTTCTTAGGCAAAATGTATTCTAAAAATGATGTTATACAGCATTAAAAGGGTGTAAAAATACCAAATTCAGCCTCATTTTCTCCTCACTTTTTGTCTGTTCATGTCTTTCTGTTGGGCACTGGCGCAGCCTCAGCATCATGACTGAAGAAAATATTTTTAAATGGACACGCAAGGGTGCTACACAGCTGGGTACACTGGGTTACAACCCCAGGGTAGCGCATGGTGTATCAAATCTTTAGTGGAGTGGCAGTGTCTTCTTTGATTCTCTCCACAGGTGAAGCTAGTCCAGCACACCTACTCCTGCCTGTATGGAACCTTCCTCTGCAACAGTCTCAGGCAGAGGCTCAAGCATTCCATCAAGGAAAGCACCTGCTCCGTCTGGTCTATGCTGACTGTTGAAGGCAATCGATATCGGAACTTCCTGTATGATGTCAAAACAGATAAGGTAAGAATATCACATGCATGACAAAATTGTCTGTTTCTGCTCTGAGCCCCAAATTTCTTATCTACCAGGAGATTTTTACCTTGGAGTTGTCAACAGAGTGCAGCAAATCCATTCAGCTCTTAATCCCCTAAGCTAACAGAGTGCATCTGCTTTTTTCGGCAGGACAGGGCGATCCCAGTATACACAGACCATTCCTTTTAAAATGTTCACAGAACCTTTATTTCTTGGTCGATCTATGTCGTTTGAAGTTTAATTTAGGTGTACAGTTAGCAAATCAGTGACTTCCTCAGTAAAAAACGACTCAAGATCAGTATGAATTAAATTTGCTCTGCCTGAATTTGCTTCAGTCTTACTTTATCAACACTAAACAGTGCTATTATGTAAGATCAAGGATTAGGTTCAGCTGGAAAAACCTCAGTAGTTTACAGCAAGAAGGGAAAGCCCCAGGGGGGTAAGGATTAAAATTTGGGTTTGAAGAACATGGGAGCGAAGACCTTTCACAATGTGTGTCAAGTTAGGAGAATTACTAGAATAGTGATGCAAAATGGTGAGGTAGGGGTGAAGGTACCCTACTGGACTATTGTGAGCAGAATCTTGGGACGTCTGTTTGTAGAGGCAAAAACTAACCTTTGAAAAACTACCTTGTTTTGTGGATGTAGATTATTTACGAATCAAAACCTCAGTGAGCAAGGATTAATGGAGCGTAATATCAACATTTGTGATAAATATTTGTTATGAATGCTGGTAGTGGCCATGGCATATTGTCCCTGGTGATCAAGAGTGTGGACTGGGATTGGAAGGTTCTGGTTACAAGTCCTGCTAGGGGAGTTAGCCAGAATGGTTCTGGACCGAGATACTTGGGTCCACTGTAAAACAAAACTGAGACATGGCCGGAGTGTTATTCCCAAAGCTATTCTAACATATTTCATTAGCAGATAGAATTTAATTGAATTTGTTTTGTTATAAGCAATATATAGACATTTATTTGTTGATATTCTGTGTAATTGTAAAAAATTGTTATCCGAATATAAATGTTGGTTCTGTCTTCTGCTGTTTTTATAGGTCCTGTATCCATCTTCCAATGTCAGAGATCTAGAACTTTGGATAGCAGTTTACTTATCGGAGACATCACATGCCATCTGCGAAGAAACGGGACCCATTCCCTCGCAGCAGAACCCCCAATCTGGCACTAATCCAGCCGACAGCCCGAAGTTAACGAGGACGCGATCCTTTGATAACATCCATAAGTCGGTCAGCGAAGAGGAACCTAGCAGATCCAATATGGTGGGTGATGCGACGGCATTGACGAGAACGTCGAGTGATCCCAACTTGAGCGAACTGAAACTTGAGAATTGCGTGGCGGGTACATCACCCAAGGGACGTATGATACCGCCCATGCCGGTGGAACACAGTGATAACGAGGAATCCGAGTCACATGATACAAACAAACCAATCACAAATGGAGATTTGCATGAAGAGGGTGATGATAGCGATGACAGTGTAAATGGGCGTGACCACATGGTAAATGGTGATGATAGGCCTTTAGAGAATGGTGGGGATGATACGCCTCCTAATGAAAGTGAGGATGATGGTCATGTAATGAACGGGGGTGATGAAATACCAATAACTAATGGTGAGGATGTTCCATTAACTAACGGTTTAACCAATGGTCATTCTGACTTGGACAATGAATGTGAACCCTCTGAACCTTTATGTTCAACACCTAGAAAGTCTGATAGAGCAAAGATGATGTTAGACTATCACATGGAAAGCTCTACTGATACTGTCACTGAAGAGACTTGTGATGTCAACAGGGTCGTGGACGGACCTAAAATGCTCATCGGTCCCTCGGATGCCAATGGGACGGATGACGACTCGCCCAGTGACAGTAACGGGAGCAGCACCCCAAACGGGGACATCATAAACGGACTCCTATGCGTGAATGACAAGCAGAGATTGCAGCTGTGTTCTAGTATTAGTACGAGTACTAGCGATATTAGTAGTTCCCATATCGGTAGCTCACTAGAGAAACCCCCCAGCCTGCCGGGGAAATCCCTGCCAGGGTGTGGTCCTCACATTCCAAACTTGCCATCTGTTAGTAGCGACAGTGTAGCGACATGTCTGAAACATCTCGGCGGCCTCTCACTGGGGTCCTCGTTGGTAAATGGCCACGCCCCCATGCCGCCGCATACCACCACGTCAGAACCCTCGTTTCCGTCGTGCTTGAGCCGCACTTCCAGCAGCAGTGGTATCAACAACCACGACGCAAGTTGTGGCGCCCTCGCCCAACGACAGCTAAAGCTTGGTCGGCACATCGACCAGGATGGACTGACTTGTATCAAAGACCATCGGCAGCGGAGGATGCTAGACATTCTGAAGGAGCAGCAACAGAAGATTGAGATGTTCAGAAACAGAGAGCAGGTCCTGTTGTCCCTCATCGACAGACTGAGGCTACAAGCGGCTTCTGCCGTCGATGGCAATCAAATCCTGTTCAGTGAACTGGAATACGCAGTTGATTTAGAGGTGAGAGTCATACAGAGTACTGTTTTCTCCTGAAAGTGAATTGCCACAAAAGTTATGACTATAAATCAAAAGACAGCAAAGAAAATTTTGCTGAGTCAGGATTCAAACCAGCTATCTCTTGATTTGTTATTCTGGGGTTGCTGGTTAAATTTCTGCTTCAGCAACATTTTCTTTACCATCTTTATAAGTTATTAATAAAATTTGTTTCCCAATCAGTTTTCCTTCAAATTTGATTGATTATGTATCATCATACTTCCAAAGTGCAATTGGGTATTTGTTTTTGTTTATCAACAATAATTGTTGAAAATTGAAACTAGTTATTTAAATTGTTACTATTGACTACAGATCTTTCCCATTTGAAACTTACAATATGGATTAACATTGGCCATAATGTGCAGTGAAATTTACTTTTAGTTATTTTAGTCGTGTTCTTTGCTATTTACTTAAATACTGAAATAACATTTTGACATAGTTAATCCAAAATGTTGTGTAGATTTCAGCTCCCATCAGAATAAACTAGCAGTTATAAATTATCTGTCGTATTCTGCACATGAATAATTTACACATATAATTTTTGGACTGTCATTCACTCAAGCATGCTTATGATGACAGTTCATCTTCTGTATAATATCCAAGTGCAATATGTTAAACAAGCACCAAATTACACAGAGTATGTGATGGAAACCATAGACCTCAGCCCAAGATATCTTGTTCTTTAGTCTTCATCGAATTAACCATTTTCTTGTCAAATTATCAACATTCTCTCTGTTTTTACTCACCAGAACGGTTGCCACTTGGATGCTGAGGATGAAGAGTGTCGATCCCATTCTCGGTGTAATTCCATCAGGTCCGATGTGTCCTGGGAGCAGATAGATGAGGGAGATACCAGTCGCACTCTCTGGATACCCGATCACGCCGTCAGCCACTGTTCGTTGTGCAATAGTAGATTTAATCTGGTTGTACGGAAGCACCACTGTCGGTTAGTCAAACAACATGCTCAAAATACTTTGAATTTCTGATCCTGTACTGTGAATTTAGATTACATGAATCCAAGACTAATATTAACTGACCCTGTCTAGTCTGCCTTACCAGTAAGTAACAAAGGTGATTTAAATAGGAGTATACAGAAAAAAATTGAAGCACCCTTATATATTTGAGTAATAGTGAAATCATGAATTGCACTATATATACTTTTAGAGTTTAGCAAGTTAATTAAAGTTTGTTAAAGCCACATAAGTCCAAATCATGTCAGTTTGTGATTTTACACTAGTTAATGCAGAAACTATAATTTTCCATGTAAATTTGAATGTTTGTTATTCTAATTAGTTTGTTCTTTAGTAATGAACCGCAATTTCAAACCAATTGTGTTCTTCCATGAAGGTGTTGTCGAGAAAAAGATTCTGAATACGTTGCACAATTCCAGCTTTCCTTTGAACAATTTTCTAATGTTATGGCTATTGACGGACACTGTGTTTTCTAGAGTTATTCTCAAAATTATATGAATGTGTATGATTCTAATTAATACTCATTTATCATTCACATTTCTGATCTGTCATTCAAATTTCAGATCTGTATTCTTCACATGACATACAAACCCAAATTTGATTGTGCTATTTTTTCTCCCATTCAGGAATTGCGGTCAGATTTTCTGTGGCACTTGTAGCAATTTCTTCGTCGCGATCCCCCGAGAACAGCTATATCACCCGCAGCGCGTATGTCAACCGTGTAACGATCGCCTCAAGGCCGAGGCCAGGACACGACACGAAAGCGTCATGGAAAATGGCCGAAAGGTCACCGCGGTCAGGGACGGTTGACGAGTTGATACGATAGTACTTGGATTTTTAATTTCAGCAATAGAGGTAAAATGGGGAGGTTTACTTAAAGGAGCTATTGGATGTTTAGTCAGACAAAATATTTTGAAATTGATTATCTAATAGCCGTAATTACAATCAGATATGCTAGACTTAAGTCTTAGCTGTTTGCATTGTGTATGTGCCTGGCCTATAGGAAGCAGAGCCGTGCTGCGTAATGTGAGGAATTCAACACGAGTTCTAGTCCCTTGTCCATGATGTGGTTGACAAGAAAGCAGAAATAGAATGTGCAACTCAGGCATGGAGATGGGTTTCCTTGCCCTTCATACAGTGTAGTATAACCTTTGACCTTTGATCTTTGTTGGAAGACAACAATGGGACATATTGTATGTAAAAGTTGTTACAGAATGGAGGAAAGTTATCTCATCCTGTTGCAACTGGGTGATTGTAGCTTGTGTAATGTATCGGAAAAGATTATGTTCTCTGATACCATGAATTTTCAGGTTATTCAGCGTAGGTTTGAATGAGGTTCATAGCATGGGTAGAAAAAGCTTCATAGGCTTTTTCATGAAAAGGCATGCCGTATCAAAATAAGGAAATACTAATCTGATCTATGACTCTGTCATGTTTTCATTAAACCTCAGACAAAATTTTTAACATTATGCCATTATTAAAACAGTTATGGTTGGTCAGGTACCGAACCTGGATTTCAGTTCAAAGCTGTATTCAAATAAGTATGTGTCACAATCCAACATCGTGGGCATTGCCCTACTTCACGCCCGCCGATGTTTACTTCACAGGGTTTTCCCCAACTGTTATTAGAACAAAGTTTGGCCATATCTTTTTAAGTCTGGTAACCAGTCAAGCAGTCATGCTGACTGTGTACCATAATTGGAGTTAAGAATATCTCATTTACCTATCCTACAAACAAATGCATTTCCTCCTTGTAGGCAATGGTTTTGTTCCTGTGCATATGTACAACAGATATTGGCAATCTAGTGTATGAAGGATGGAAGTAATCATATGGAACCCAGGGGAAGGCATTGAAAAACTGCTGACAAATTTGAGTACAAATATTACGAGATAAAGGGGAGGGGAAGGGGAAGTTATAGTAACAGAGAACATTTGCGTGGATTCCTGCATAGCACTGACCTTCCTTCCTGCTGAAAGTTATGTTCATCATAAGAACATGCCATATTTCCCTTTAAGCTGGTGGAGAGATAAATTAAGCCTGATAGGAAATGTTATGTTAGGTTGAACTCTTGTTAAAGGTATAATAAAGCCTAAGGACTTCATTTATATTGACATTTTGCATTCCTAATGCAGTTAATGTTCTTCAGGGAAAATTGTACTCAAAGAGAAAATACCTTACACAGTTTTACAACAGAGAGGTATGTAATCCATCCATCACTTAAGGTCAAACATACAAACAGACAGACAGACAGACAGACAAACAGACATGAGACAGGGCAGAGAGGTGAACAAGTTAAACAACTTTCATGTTTGGTGATAGAAGTGTGGTCAGAACATCCCACATGTGATGTGATTTGAGTACTGATATCCTGAATTAGACTTGTTTCCAGTGACATATGCTATGTGCGGACTTGTAGATCAGTAACTTATTTGGAAACTATAGTAAAAAAAAAAATGCCTGTGTTTTCACTGGGAATGTTAAATGCATTACCACAGTATACATGTTAACAAGAAGACTAAAACAAAGCTTCCATATTACCAGCAATTCTTTAAAAAAAGGGATAAACTTGTAATTAAATCATCTGTATCCACTGTATAATGGCCAGGTATGTAGAAAATATTCTAGGAACTTCCTTTTAAAACTATTAATTTTGATACTGTTAGTGCCAAAATGCACCCATCTGAAAGTCATCATTGCTTGTGATCTGAAAGCTAGTGTAAGATTTATCACTTTCACAGTTCATTTGTGTGAAATAGTGTGGCAGTTTTGAGATCAAATGTGCCAAAAGATTAGAAAGTATGTATATTAAAAGTTTACCCGCAGGTCGACAGTGTAAAGGACAACTAGATTTGAAGTCATTCTTCTTTCCTACACTCGTACAATAAAACAGGGTTGTTCCTTTCAATGTTAGAAATTAAATTACATCAAACCAAGTTGAGGTAAATAGAAATAGTACTTTCTTGAAACTCAAAAGGTCTTATATGCTTTTAAATGTTCCTGAAAATGTATTATTTACTGTTCAGTCCAGAAAATTTGTAACAGAGAAAGTTTAGAAATTGACTTGGTTGGTGAAGTAGAATTGATACTCGGGATATACTGACTATCAGTCTCTCCAGCTTCTCTATTCTCAGTATGGGAAAAAGATATGTATTCATATTATCAATGCAAGTTAATCTGTATCTCTTAGTATGCCAAACTGTATGTTGTTATATTTTTAGCTTATAACGTTAATATAACTGAGATACTCATACACGTACTTTGAAGTAACATAGGGAATAGTAATAAATCTAATATAAACTCTATAGTTCATATATTCTTTTTTCAGCAGTAAGATTATCAGAGTATGAGTAACTTTGTATGAAACTTTGTACAGAGATGAAACGTATATATGCGAGCAGCTACTTGTTCTTACAATTTGACTATAACTGTACAGTATCCTGTCATTGTTATGTGTGTGATGTATGTTTCATTCACAAGTCTATCACTCATCAAACTTGTGTCATGCTAAAGTCATACCAAGGTCAACTAGGGTCATGGTAGGGTCATAATTGGTCAAGGAAATAACTTCAGATATGATGAGGATTAACAATTTATCAAAACTTTTGTTTTCATTCTCTCCTGTTATTTCTGTACTTTCCCTGAAAATTTAATTTGACGTATGTCTGTTGCTAAAATGTCTGTATCAATGTCACTAAAAAAAAATGTCTGTATCATTCTTTGTATTTGGTAGTATGATTTTGGACAATTTAAGGAAATGATAACATAACTCAACTTAGATTACAGGTATAATAAGTGAACCATATTGTTCTTTTGGTACATTACAACTCTTAAATTTGACTCCTCATTTTGTTTTGCTGGATTGAAACTTAATTTGAACTTGATAGTACAATCATCAAAATTAAAATGTAATATTTATTTTGGAGTTTGTCAATGATTTGGTGTTTCATAAGACTGCAGATGGACATTAAAACCTGCTTAGAACCTTCTAACCTGGAAAACAAATGTTGTGGTTTTGTTCGGAAATGAAAAGACTAAATAAATACCAATTTAAAAAAAAAAGGCTTACAGGGCCAAATGTTAGGACTTTACCAGCTGATGAATATTGCTTTTCTATACTATGTGCTTATCTTGGCTCTGTACTTAATATTTGCTTTATGGCTCAATTCATCATTATTCTATTACATAGTACAAAAAAAATAATAATGAGTTTAAAAAAAAATGTTAAATGGATGTTTGAAAAACACAGTTTTTACCTCCGTCTATGAAAAGTCTGAACTTGCTTTTCGAAAAATTTTTAAGAAATGAAAATGGAAAGGATGATGTAGTAATTAATGTTGTTGCGAGTCAACTACGTCAAATATCAGCTCTTCAGTATTAAAATAAGTTTGAAGAAAAACACTACACTCATTTTAGAATTCAGCATCTGATATCACTTCTAACTTTTAGTTGAGCGCTAACAAGACACTGTCGTGAACAATAAATTAGTTGTTGCAGTAACTTTCCCAAGTACCTTTTGGCAGATTTGCTTGTGTAAATGTCACCCAACCATTATCAAAGCGGATCTCTTCATGCTATTTCTATGACACTGCATAGATGTCCATCCCATTTAAGTTGATGAAAAATAGTCTTACCTATAAAACAAAGTTTTTCCCCATTTTATTGCCAAGTATTTTTGTTTTTTGCAACTGTCGGGATAGATTTGTAGTTGGGTTTATTCAGATAACAACAGGGCTGTGTGTTCTATGTTGTAATTCAGTGAAATAGTTTGATTTTTTTTAATCATGTTATGTATGTGCAATGCACATGATTGAAATTGATAATACCACTGGGACAAATATTAACAGATATATTTTTTGATATATTTAAGTAAACATTTAATTCTATTCTTTGCTTTTACGTTTCCTTTTAAGTTAGTATAGTTTAATTTGAGATAGTCATTTGGACGTAACTTACCTGAAATACTATTTATTTGACATAAAATAAAAAGCTATTTGATTGAAACATTTTTAAGTTCTCCCAGTCACAAGTGTAAATATGATTTTAAAATAATGCTCATGTCATTTTAACACAGTTTTTAAACAGTGTTAAAGAATCTTTGTAAAATGGAATAGCATGTACTACAAATACAAGCAGAAGATAGTTGCTACGAGCTACAATATAAATTGATTATTACACAAAACAATATTTATTAATAAAAGAAATTCAAACTAGATGGAAAAGTATTTTACATATCAGAACAAGCAAAGACATTGTGTGTGTGATCATTATTTTACAATCATTTCTGTATTTCCTGTTTGTTTATCTTCATGGAAACTGAATTTTTAATACTGATTCATTCCATAAATCTAATATTTGTTTTGTTTTGAATTTTTTTTAGTATATGTTCAGCTGTAGACAGATTGGCTGTAGTATGTAACACCATCTTGTAGCTCCAGTATAGAATGACCAGTTTTATACATGTAGCATAGTCAAGTTGAATGGTTAGTGATGCAAAACGTCAACAACTGACAAGAACATGGACTTATCTTCCTATTCCATTACATGTTACATGTAAATCAATGTATAATCTGCACCTACATTGGAGACTAACATTCGTAAGAGCACAGCCACACCAGTGAAGCATGCTAACATTGTGGTATACAGGCGTACCCACGATTTTTTAAAAAGGGGGGGGGGGAGTCTATCGTGCTGATCGATGTGACAAGCCAAAAAAAAAGTCATGATGGGAACCGATTCCGTGGCCAAAAACAAAACAACCCACGGCCAAAAAGTGAAGTGACAGGCCAACAACAAAAAGAAAGGTCACAGTGTCCATAGGGAACATGTTCCACATCCAAAAAGGAGCAGAAGCAAAAAAAAAAGTCATTTGGCCGCATTGTTATCAGTATCATTATCTCATCTTTTCTAATGGTTTTTTCAACCTAAAACGCTTCCTCCTCTCCTCCCCCCCCCCCCCTTGGTATGCCTATGGTATGTGGACTTCCCTTGATGAAATGCACTACTTACATAAAGTGGTTTTACTGCTATGTTCTCAAACATGTTTTTTTCGGCATTGTATTTTGTTTGCTTGATAATGCTTTCGGATGTGGTACCATGTTGTGTACCAGTTATATAAACTGTATTCGGTGTGTGTCACAGTCTGTTCTGACCTTGTTTATCTAGCCAGTGGAATTCTGGCAACCTCTTTTAACTGGCCATGATCTCACAGTATTATATTGGTTTTTTTTTATTCATTTTAAAAAGTAAAATTTCTGGTTTGTTTTATTTCCATTTCATATAAACTATAGACAGTGTTCGTACATGTACAAATTTTTGAGTTCCCTGACTTTCCCTGACTTTTCAGAGCAGAGAAACATAATTTTCCAAGACCCTTTTTTACATTTTTTTAATGTGTGTAAAAACACATCATCGCAATGCATGCTCCCTATCAGCTGTCATTTTAAAAGCATTGTGAATAAATGATTTTCCCTGACCTTCCAGAAAATTTGATGAATTCCCTGACTTTTTGCTTCTGGAAATGGTATCTTTAAATTCCCAGTCTTTCTAGAATATCCCTGATCTGTAAAAGTTCTGCATAGAACACCACAGAATGCTACCCTTTTTTTTTTCGAGTAAACACAACAATGATGAATATCATATACATAAGTCCTTCCGAACTTCATAGATATGTTGTGTTTTAGCTTAGACCACTGCCCTGCACCTGGACAAAAGTCTTTAACATAGTATCATGTCTGTGGTGCTAAGGGCCTTGCTCCTTGCACATAATGAAATGGCTTATGTGGATTGGTGTCAGTCCTGACATGGCTAGATAAACAAGGTTGGACTACAAATGAGAGAACTGGAAATGGAAAATTTTGACCCATGGCAACAAAACTACAGCATGTCTAAAAAAAAAAAAAAAATTGCGCAAGTGAAAAGCACCCTCTTTGGCAATTAGAAGATACTGCTGTAACATGATTCTTACATCAATGTCAAGGACATAGTTTTAGCTTTCAAAAGCCATGTTTTGTTTACTTTGCTTTTTGTAATCTCGAGATATGTTAACAACGAAAGGGTAAAATCACAATTGTACCACTTTCACTAATGAAGAGGGTGTGATGCTTGTCATTGACTGTAGTAAAAGTGGCACAATTGTGATTTTACCCTTTTGTTGTTAACTAAACATCTCAAAATTGAAATAGAGCAAATTGAACACAACAAATGGCATTTAAAAGTGAAGTTGATGCCCTTGACTTTGATGTAAGCATCAGGTCACAAATGTATTTCTAATTACAAAGATGGCAATTTTCACCTTCACATTTTTTTTTAACCAAGCTGTATGTTGAATGTCCCTTTGTATTTTGCACATGTCATGTTCCACTGAAATTATTATACATGTAGTGAAATTTGTCCATCTACATGTTGTCATAATGTCATGCAAATGCATACTTTCATGTTCAAGCCAGTGTGTGTATGCTCCGAATGTTCTCATATAGTGGAAGTAGTACTATACATGAATATCTATAAAGTGCACACTTACTCATTTATACTTGGGAGTAACCTTGTACATGTAGTGATTAGGTGAAGTAGCTCTAATAGTTGTGTCACACTTTTATTGGTTTTAGCTCACAATTTTTCTACCCACCCTAAATATTTACATTTGTGGCTTTGTAAAGGCATAGTAAAGAGTTTTATGAATGGTGTATATTACTTGTATGATTGTAACACAGAAGAGTCTTTATATTATGCAAGATTACAAAGAATTTGAAGATAAATATTTTATTTCTTTTATGGAAAGTCAGAAGATATTTTATTGGAGATGTGAATAATGTTTTTATTCGTTTATGAAAATGTGGCAAAATGTATACTTTAAGAAAAGTTAGTATTGTGCAAATTGAAGAATTGGGAACTTTTAACAGTAATAAGAAAGCTGATATTTGCAATCAGCAGGAGGCAAATTCCATATCAAGTGCTTTATGAAATAATGACGAGGTATCGTCAAATATGGCACAGAAATATGGCCATGTGATATTGCAGATGATCATATTTTGACCGTAGTACTAACATTACTACTGATATATGTCACAATTAGAAGAGAAAGATGCTATAACATAGTGGGAAAGATATGAAGTGGAAAAAGCTAGAACCAAGCTTCATCCTGTTTCGTATTAATTTTGTAAGAAAATGTAAAACTGAGACAAACTTTGTGCCTCGGTAAACCATGTAAAATTGCACCCTAGCGCCTCTGGATATATGTAAATGTACTTGCATTTGATGCAAACTTTTGATTTATATATATTTAGGTTTCACTTTTCAAATTATTGACTCGTAGTTAGCCGATTTGTGACAAAACAAAAATTGTCAAAAGAAAATTAAGTGAATGTGTATTATTCTTTAAAAAGTTCTGTGAATAAACCTAAATGCAAATAGCAAATATGTTAAAATTGACTCGGCTGTGTGATGTGTTATTTGTCTGGGATCGATTACTTTGTGTTCTGAAATTTTTGTTTGTTTTGTATAGATCTGCAATGACATATGGGAGTGAGATGTGGTATTTGCGTGAAAATGAGATGGGGATTCCGAGGACTGGTAGTGATGGTGAGAGCAATGTGTGGTGTGAAGTTGGACAGGAAGAACACTGAGGAATTGATGCAGATGTTGGGGTTTGGAAGAAACGGTAGATGAGATGGTGATGGCAAATGGAGTATGTGGGTATAGACATGTGTTGAGGAGGGATGTTGATCATGTTTTGAGAAGGGCGTTTGAGTTTCAGGTGGATGGTCAGAGGGTAAGGGGGTGACCAAAGAAGACATGGAAGAAGCAAGTGGTGGAGGAGAGTAGGAGGGTTGGGTTGAAGGAGGATGATGCACTGATTAGGGTGAAGTGGATGGAAGGAGTAATGGCAATTTCTGTGGGTGGGAGGTAAATCTGGCCATCCCCCTAATCGGGACTAAACCTGATATAAAACTGCTAAGATTTCAGGTGGTTGGTCTGAGGGTAAGGGGGTGACCAAAGAAGACATGGAAGAAGCAAGTGCTGGAGGAGAGTAGGAGTGTTTGAGCAAAGTGGAGGAAGGGGGTAAGGGCAATTGCAGTGAGATCTGACCACCCCTGTAATTGGGGACCAAACCAGATTTTCAAATCTGGATTATT
>JZLH01S0010883.1:19406-35270 GCA_001188425.1 Eucidaris tribuloides
ACTTACTACTGAATAGGTTGTCAGTTGTTTTGGACAAAAACTTGCTTGAAAGATTGCCTCACTTGGTAAATATTGCTATGTGAACAAAGTGAATTCCAGCAATGAAAGAAGACTTGACCAAAATGGATTACAAAATATCTCATCAATTAGGTGTAATGAGAGGAAACCTATGTAAATGACAATAAATTGGCACCTACTGGTAATTTTTTAATTTTTCAAATGCCCTCCTCCACCTCCCTTCCCATCACCCCCTTAATTATGACTTTTCCATGCGAACACAACCTTGTAATAAACGAGTACTAGTAACCATAATAATAATAAAAGTCCATTTTTATATAGCGCATAATACCTATCAGAGATCGGTCTCTATGCGCTTGGATATTTTTACCAGGGAGGTGGGATTTTAGAAATCCCACCTCCCTGTTTTTACCCTGGTCACTGGGATACTGAGTTATGACCTGCACAAAGATGTGCACCTTTTCCACTCTCTGATAATATGATATTAATAATACCTGTAACCATACAAAATTGTTTCAGATATGCACAATTTTGACAAACTGTTAACATTTCTTAAATTTTAGTTTGATATTAACGTAGTGGAATTAGGACTTTTATATAATTATGAATGTATATCCTCAGCCTGATCATGAAACAAAAAGGAGAAGGGTCCAGGTTCGTCAGTCTGTACAAGTGTGTGTGTGTGTGTGTGTGTGTGTGTGTGTGTGTGTGTGTGTGTGTGTGTGTGTGTGTCAACACTACATGTCTCAAAACCATTTTTAGGATCACAACATCCATGCATAAAAGCACTATTGTAGGACTGTTTTACACAAATAAGTGTTCTTTATTTCTTTTACAGTACTTACAAATTGATGTGTGCACACAACCAGTGAAACTGGCACACTCCTCCAATACTGTACACCTCCTATTAGCCAATCTATTTCTTTCTACTTGGTAGTTCGTAAATGCTGGATTATCTACCTTTTCTGAGTAAAATCATTTCCTTACAATGCATACCTTTATTTAATTTAGGTGAATGCACAGGCATATGAGGTTTTATCCGACGTTTGGCATGTATGCAAATGATTTTGCAAATCTACACCAAACTAAAAACGCCATAGAATTTATAGGTCAGAATCCATGTATAATATGATCAATACAGATATCTAACTATCTGCCTTTGATCTCTTGTAAGAGAAAGATTGTGTTTCTACTTTTCCTCAATAATTACCTGGAATGTCGCTTCTTTTTTAAAGCACCTCAAAAACATATCAAATTATGATTACCATCACTTCTTCAGTAAAATTGAGTGAATATTGAGCATTTGTATCACTATGGAGAAAAAATAAAAATTACATCCTCAGAAATTTAAATCCTTAGGGCCATCGCACACTCCACGATCGGTCTATGATCTAATTTTGGAAAAAAATGGAATAGCGTTTGATATAAACATTTCAATACATCACAATTTGTTTGGTTCTGAATAGTCATACAGATAGTAAAATTGAAGACATGGCCCGTTTCCAACTCTCTAGTCAGAGGAAAAGCCAAATCGGCTCTGAATTGTAATGACGTCAAAGAAGTCCTACAATTGTCTACAATTCAAAAATAATTTAGCCCTTACTCCAGGTTCAAGGCTGACAGCGCACCAAAATCCCATTCTAAGTATTCATTTTATCGTACAGAACCCGAATCAAACAAGTTTTATTTGTTAAAATGCCCATATTAAATGCTACTACGATTTATTGCCCAAAACGGATCATAATCAATCGTGTAGTGTGTGGTGGCCCTTTACACAGACAGCATAAAGTAAACATCTCGGGAGCAGTAAATACGACCTCAATTGACATCCTGTATGACACCTGTCATGAACTCACAGATTCCTGATGATCTTTTGTGTTAAAGATTGTGTCAGGGATGTGCAAGTCCATTAATTCCCTTCATTATCAATACCAAACGGTAGTTTAGTACTTACAAATGGTGTGTTGAAAGTTTGAGATCCATACGTCATGAATTTGTTGTTTTATGAGAAAAACTAATAATGACATGTTACCAGAATGTTGTTCTTTCCGTGAGTTGCTCAAACTGCGAATCGCGGTTATGTGTATCGTCGCAAGACCAGTGGAGCGCACTGATTGGTTAAACGGCTAACCTCTGCACGACCTTTGGCTAACGGCTGATCGGACAATTTTGGAATGGCACGTGCACGTTTGACGTCGCGGATTTTTTGAAATTGCTTCTGAGTAATTTGAAAAAGGATGAAGTTTAACCGTCCAGATTTTCACCAAAACTCAATATTTTACCCCAAGTCTCTATGAGAGGAGTTTATTTATATTAATCTTCACATTGGGTATGATTTCAGCTGATTTCATTCATTTAGGTGTTTTTTGACGTGCAAATGAATGACACAATCTTTAAACCTATGGGAATTTAGACGTCTGAGAATCAATGGGTTAAATGCCCTTATGGACCAGCAAACTGCTATGACCTTTCAGATGACTGAGCCCATCCCTGCCCCCAAACAATATGATGGATTAAAGATTGTGCCATTGATTTGCACGTCAAAAAACATCTATATGAATGAAATCAGCTGAAATCATATCCAATGTGAAGATTAATATAAATAAACACCTCTCACAGAGACTTGGGGTAAAATATTGAGTTTTGGTGAAAATCTGGACGGTTAAACGTCATCCTTTTTCAAATTGCTCGGAAGCAAATTTCAAAAAATCCGCGATGTCAAACGTGCACGTGCCGTTCCAAAATGGTCCGATCAGCCGTTAGCCAAAGGTCGCGCAGGGGATAGCCGTGAACCAATCAGAGGGCTGCGCTGGTCTTGCTACGGGGCACAGTAACCGCGATTCGCAGTTTGAGCAAAATTGAAACTCACAGAAAGAACAACATTCTGGTAACATGTCGTTACTAGTTTTTCTCATAAAACAACATATTCATGACGTATGGATCTCAGACTTTCAACACACCATTTGTAAGTACTAAACTACCGTTTGGTATTGATAATGAAGGGAAGTAATGGACTTGCACATCCCTGACACAATCTTTAAAGTGCTTTAAGATTCCACATTTTATGAGAAATCTTAATGATTTAGATAAGTTGAAAGCTTCTCTTAAAAAACACACATTTATTTCATACTTTAAGTGTGTACACATGAACTCGGTGCTCAACGCTATACTCGTATATTTTCTTGTATTGTATTTCTCTTGTGTGTAGTTTTTTTTGTGTTTATTATAAGCGCGTAGAGACATGCTATTATGCTACGTGTTTGCAGTATAAAAGAGCTGAATATAATTATTATTATTATCATTTCTGTACATGTCCAGAGAGTTACAAATTACATGCATAGGAATGTCCACTCACACGGGAGAAATCAACTTCTGGCACAGTATGGCATAAACAATGTAGCTGACTGCTGGTTCACATCAAACCACCACACCAATATTAAAGGAAGAGTTAGCCGGCGAACTAACAGAAATAAGTTAAGAAAGAAATTTCTGTTAATTTGACGTCTGCGAAAATTTTTCCATAGACCAAGATCACTGAAACAGCTACAGGGGGAGGAGCTTATTGGTTCAAAAAGTGCATAAATTAATACTGCACGATAAACATGCGTCGGGCGGCATGCTTCGGTCATGTCAGCTCAGTTCAAGGCCAGCACACATGCAATCTGCTTGGTTGGCAAGAACTGACAGTTACCCCAAATCTTTCTTAAAATATTCCTGTAAGTTGCCAGCTGCATCTTCCTTTAAACAAAATGCTGTTACCCCACTACATTCAGAAATTAATGTCTGCTTATAAAAGGTATGCAAAGGCACAAAACAGCATTGTTTCAGCATTTCTTTGACAGCAAACTTGTCTGTGTCCTTGATAGATACACATGAATAATAATATTGTCACGATCATACACATGGATGAATATTCGGATACATAAAACTTCAGGCACTGTTGGTTTCTCCTCGACACAGTTCTTAAACATTAATTTTGAATGTCATAACCGTGAATGTACTCAATTTGTGTCTCTGTATACGAGGATGTCAACATATAAAGCTTGTCTAGTCTCTATGTACGTGCAACTGTGTATATAGAGCAGTTTCATGGCCGTTTATGATTTAATTGTTCATCTTGCCCTATGCACTTGGAGCAATAAGCACTCATACTGTATCTTCAGACTGGATACGAGAGCATTCCTTTACAGTAACAAGCTTTGGTCACAGAGTTCGTAGCATAAAAAGAGTCCCACTACCATTAACCATGGATGGGTCTGATGAATGGTGTCTTCCGTCAGGCTTGGTCAGGGGGTATGGTCGATTTCTGGCACAGCCTGGCCAAGAGACCAGAGAGTTGAAGAAGCGAGTTTACTCCCTCTGCAATCCTCATATGGGTGAATCCAATTTCCTGGAGAAGGGAAGGTAAACGATGATCAAGAGTGAGGGACACTTAAAAGAGGAAATTCAAAGAAAAGGTGAAAATGAACTTGCAGTTCAAAAGATGGGTTTGTGTAAGCTGTGACAAGTAAAATTCAATGACTTTCTAAGGACTCTACAAGGACGGATTTTTACTTCCATTTACTCTCTAATCAGCAAAATCAAGGGACTGTCTCAAAGTAAGACAGACACTTGAGTTTTCTTCACAACAAGTTATTTACATTTGGCACATATTAAATATATGATTGAAACATTTTCAAGAACAAGTACAACAAAAATTCAAACACACTTCATAGACTTTTTAATGGACATAAGAAATTAAGGAGTTTTTAAGGCCAAAGTCAATTCCAAGAACATGGCCTGTATGAACCCTGTAGACAAGGCTTGACACTAGCAAAGCAAGTACAAATTAATGGATATCAATTTTACTTGACTGGATAGACAAGTAAAAATGTTCAACTGTAAAATCAAGAGAGTATTAAAGACTTGTGTTTTTCAATTCGGTTTCAATTTTATGAAAATTCCAATTGAGTAGAATCTGATAAAACTCTTTTAACAATTTACTATCTCAAAAGTAACACAAATGACAAGCATTTTGTTTACTTGGTCAAGTAAAAATTTTGTTCGGGCAACTAAATGAATGAAAACAAAAAGTTTGCTTGCCCAATCACACAATGAGGCAAACAAGTTAGTGTGGAGCCCTACTATAGAAGATATAACCATGTTCACAGTAGTATCATGCTAACATTTATTTATTTTATAACATCTAATACAATAGTCACATATTTGAGTTTCAAATATCCCCAAAACGGAAATAATAACAGTTTCAGCTTGGACATTTATGTTCAGGAACAAGGTGATATACCTTATTTATAGGCACTTGGTAAGAGAACTGAATATGGATGATGGATACAACCTCAAAAATTCAATCCAGGAATGTAAATGGGTAAAGAAATAATAATTTATTGTTTATTATTATAATTTTTTCTGGTGGGAGGGAGGGGGGGGTATTGAAAATGTAATACAACCATCTCCCATGGGTCTAGCCCTCGCACCAAGGGTGTATTTTATCTAATAAATGAAATGAATGGAGAAATTAGATTGCAAAGGACAGCCTGTGAGCGTAATTTACATGACGTACACAGGACATGATACAGAGCCAATGAGACTCTGCAGCAAAGCTTCAAAGTCTCCTGGGACTAGACGTGTCCTAGCATACATTAAAGATAAATGACATGATTGGGGGTAGTCCTCAACTTGGGGGGGGGGGGAACTATTCCTAAATGAAGTAACTAGGCAAGTATTTTACTGTGAAAAATTTTAGTCAAAATTTGGCTCATTTCAAGATAACTTTCATCAGTATGCCTTGTGACAGACAAATTTGTAGTGTAGCTTTTTATGGGACTAATTTCTCTCTGGGCTTGAGAGAAATAAAGTCCTGGTATGTTAATGCTTGACTTTCCTAAAGTAAACAAATTTAAGACCAATTCTTCCAGTCAGGAGATACACTCCAGCTGGTGCATACACTGGTATATGTTTCAACCAGTTTGGTTCTAGTGCCATTTTTTAGTTCTCCCAATCATATCACTGTCAAACATCTTACTTTGATAAATTCCAGCTTTAGGTACTCCGCCATCTGATGTGTCTTACAGGAGCGGAAGATGTTGGTGATGATGTCGTCAGCGGAGTAGCCCATGTGCCACATATGGTTCATGACCTCGTAGGCCTTGTCGATGTCGCCCTGCACGCAGTGGTCCAGCATGCTCTTGATCAGCTGTGGGTGGGGCTCGTCGCAGACCTGATGATAACAGAGGTCAAAGTTTACAGTCATTTGCCAGGGTTGGTGATTTTCTTTTTAATGTATGAAATTAGATTTTAACACATTAAATCAGATTTTGACAAATGAAATCACATTTTTAAAAATTAAAATCTATTTAAGAAAACAAACTAGAGCAGTTCGACTGCGCGCAATCGATGAGTATGCCTCCGCAGTATGCACTCCCATACAAATCAAATCAGATATGTAAGCCCTTGTGACATTTTGACCCTTCACCTCCGAAATCTAATTAATTCATCAGTGCCTTATATCACACATTCATCCCAAGTTACAATAAAATCTGGTTAGACGTACTTAAGTTATCATGGCAATGAGCCCAATTCGGGCAAGTCTGAGGCCTCGTGACCTTTGACCTTTCAACTCTGAAAAGTAACAGCAACATCCACTCTTGTGACATTTTGACCCTTCACCTCCGAAATCTAATTAATTCATCAGTGCCTCATATCACATATTCATCCCAAGTTACAATAAAATCTGGTAAGTCGTACTTTGTGACATGGCAATGAGCCCAATTTGGGCAAGTCTGAGGCCTCGTGACCTTTGACCTTTCAACTCCGAAAAGTAACAGCAACATCCGCTCACCCGGTCTTCAGTTATAGTGGTAATGAGCCCAAATCAGACATGCCTGGGCCTTGTGACCTTTGACCTTTCACTCCAAAATCTCATCAGTTCATTGGTGCTTTATCAAATATACTTCACCTAATTTACATCAAAATCCGACCCGCCATTCTTACGTTATCCTAGTAATGAACCCAAATCAGATATAAATACGAACTTGTGACCTTTGACCTCCAAAATCTAATCAGTTCATTGTTGCCCCATGGCACATACTTGGTCCTACATGTAGTTACATCAAAATCCGATCAGCTGTTATTAAGTTTTCATGGTAACTAGAACTGGTAACGAACAGACGCACAGATGGACAGAGAGACGGATGCACGGACAACCCAAAAAACATAATGTCTCCGGCAACTTCGCTATGGAGGCATAAAAATAAAACATTGCCATTTTCCAAATGAAAGCTGTGCACATAGCTCTTAACACATTGAAGATGGTTTGATTTTGCTTTAACAAGCATTTCCCATAGACCACGCATTGAGATATTTTGTGTCTAGTCTTTCACAGGTTAAAACACTTGAGCCTCAAATGAAAAAATGTTCCAACAACATGGTCAGGGAGACTTTTCCAGACCTCAGTACCTAGGATGATGATGATGATGCAGGTTGATTTCTTTTGTTATTTTTACACACTTTTTGGATGAAAGCAATTGTCATTACTCCCTTTAATTTTTCTCCACGTCAAAATGATTGAAATCACTTATCGTATGTCATGGGTACAATGTCACAACTTCTCACCTTGAAAACATTTTCGCTGGTAATTGATCCAAAGCCTGCATGTGTGGACTGTAAATTATTGATAGCCTATTGAATAACAGAAATATAAAAAATGACAAAATAATGTGATACAACAAATATGGCATCCTGAATATGAAAACACTACTGAACATAAAAGAAATTGATCTACTATCCAGCTTTGTTATTTCAAATTTATAAAGCATTATGCCAATGCGATACATGAAACTACAACAAATTTGTATTACAGTGATCTCCGCTTAATCGGGTAACATTTTAAAGGGGTACTCCTGTTAATGGGTAAACTTTGGCAACACATTTCCTATGTTTCTTTTGAAATTTACTCCATTAAATATGGTACTTCTGTTAAATGGATAAAAAAATGAATTGGAAATGCCTACCCAATTAAGTGGAGACCACTGTATTTCAAATATTTATGCTGGTTATTATGAAATAATTTATTCAGTTATTTTCTGTGTTCAAGAATACTTGATGACAATCTTTCAACAACATTTAACATAATATTGATCATGCTCCAACAAAAATTTGTACAAGTTGCACTCTCCAATATATAACAAATAATGCTATCATACTTCAGCACATTATTCTTTGGAAGTTTAAATGTGTAATGTTCTGGAAGCATTACTTTTCCATCAAAAGGATAGCATTATATAAATGTATAATAGATGTTATACATTTCATTCATTTTATATCACAAACTTATATTACAACACATTACATTTCATATATTTTGAATGTTACATTCTACTTGATTTTCATGTCAGACATTGCAATTCATTTAGTTCACATTTATTTTGTATTCCTCATGTATTCAATTTATTTCAAATGTTATATTCAGCATTCTTATTTCATACCCTATTTTTTTTTATATATTTCTGCATATTCATATATTTCAAATAGCATGTCCATTTCACAGAGCTTGTAATATACAACAACAGTATGGCTCCACACTGGCACAGGTCAAACGATTCAGGGCTGGTAAAAATCACTGTCGGCCAGTATAATCTCAGGAATGGCTAATTTTCTGGTCCCACCGGGCCAGTAAAAAAGACATTCCATATATCAGAAAAAAAAAGGGAGATGGAAAGACAATCACACAGAAACAATAGCAAGTGATCGCAATAGTTTTGTTTGTGCAGCATGCATGTATTGTATTGTGCACTGGCGACAGCACGTTGTGGTATGTGTATGCATGGATACGTACAATAACTTATCATGTCGTACGTGACACCTGTGTATGTATGTTTGTGAGTTATGTTTGTGTGTGTAAGCATGCTATATATGTATACTATGTATGCATGTAAATTAAAATCAAAACAAGATTTCTGGGCCAGTAAATTCTAGGTTCAGACCAGTAAAAAAAAAAACAGTTAGTGTGGAGCCCTGACAATGGTTATATTTTCCTTCCTCCTACCTGTCTCATGTCACCCTGTGATGTGTAAATGATAGCTTCTAGTCCGTCTTCTGAGTGTTCAATGCCCTCGGCCGTGCATATCTCCAATAACCGCTTCAAGATCTGGGCGTCACTGAGTCGTGAGTAGCGCAGAACGGCGCATCGTGACTGGATGGGTTCAATGATCTTGTCCGATGCGTTACAGGCCAAGGCGAAGCGAGTCGTCTTGGAGTAGATTTCCATGGTCCTTCTCATAGCTTGCTGGGCTGCAGATGTCATGCTGGTAATAAAAATAACAAATTATGTGTATTACAAATCCATTTAAGAACAAAATATAATGTTACAATAATGTACACAAATAAAGTATATATCCACTGTGTTCATATTGTATCATGTTTATGTATGCTTATATATGTTTTTATTGCAATTTGTAAAACGAAGCGATGTACTGTATGTATTCAATCATCTTCTTATTTCTTTTGAATAATATAGGTTTTCCCGGTCATTTTCACACGTTTTGCATTCCATTTGTTAGCAACATCATTCAGTTTCAAGTGAAATAGAATGAACCGTGATACAAATCATTCGTTTTATTCAAATTGACATTCGATGTCATTATAAAGCATTCGGTTTCTCAAAGACTGTAGTCCAATTATAAGCCATACAACGTGCTTTCATTTTCACGTGGTTAAAAAATGTGGGTTATTCACGCATTCATATTCAGGAATGTGCAACCGTGTTATGAAATGCACATATTTATTTTCAAGGCACCTAATGATACGTATACTTCCTGGCTATGAATATCTACTGGCGTAGCGTACACACACACACAATATATATATATATATATATATATATATATGTGTGTGAGTGTGTGTGTGTGTGTGTGTGTGTGTGTGTGTGTGTGTGTGTGTGTGTGTGAGAAATGATTCAGAATAGAAAAATAAAACAAAGATTACATCAACAAAGTAAATGGGGGCAAGGTTTTTAAATAGAATTTCTAAAGCAATAAACAGATTACACGTAAATGAAAAAGAAACTGTAAAATCGAGTGCAGATAACCTCTTGACCTATCAATTTGAAATTGAATAATGAATACCTGAATACATGATTTTTTTTACAAATTGAATGAGGCAAGTGTGTTTATAAAAAGCAAAACTGATAACTTGAAAACATCCAACTTGAAATTGAAAATTCAGTTTGTCCGGATTCATCAAACGAGTTGAATTAGAATATTGATAAGTTAAAATGAGTAAAAAAAAGTTGCGAAAATGACCGGGAAAACCTATATTAGATTTAAAACATCCATATATGAATGCCAACTAGGTCTTGCTCTAATACCAGTATTCACTTTTTTTTGCCTGTCTACTCAGGCTTCAAAAATTAAACCTCAGTGACATGATTGAGAGAAATAAAAATGCCTTTAGAACAAAACTGGTTGAAAGATAAACCAAATGTACACCAGTTGGAGTGGATCTCCTGGCTGGAAGGATTTGTCTTGAGTTTATTTACTTAAAGAGAATGAAGCATGAACATATCAGCAGTTTAATTTTATCGGGGCACAATAAATTCAATCCCCATAGAAGGCTATACTACAAATTTGTCTGTTACAAGGCATACTGATGGACATTATTTTAAAATGAGTCAACTTTTGACTACACAATTTCCCAGTAGAATTCCTGCATAATTTACTTGATACTAGAATAGTTTTTACCGTACCCCAAGTTGAAGACTACCCTCAATCATGTCATTTACCATTAAGCGTTTAATCATACCCACCCTTCTATATATAAAAAAAAAAACACCACTGCCTTGGTCCAATTTTAAGCTAACGTCTGCTAGCTCTGTAGCTGTACTTGTTAAGCTTGGTTTCTAGAAAGGTATCCACCTCTGACATGAAGGCATTAATGGTGGATGCATTCACAGAAGACATTGGTAATTTGTTCCAATTATCAACCACCCGATGAGTAAAGCTGTACTTCTGGATAAGCACACCTAAAATATCCTTGGGTAATACTAATTTGGATAATGTAATTTTGGATGTAATAGATTTTTCATTTGTCTCTCTCTGTATTTTAGATCGCAACTGCAGATCTATAATTTTAACAAACATGTCAGAAAAAATGAACCAGGTTTCGAACCCGTCGTCTACAGCTATCCGGGCTGCGACAATACCACCGAGCTAACGCTGGTTACCGGCATTGGCACGACAAACAAGTTACAAATACCAAGGATCACAATTCTGACATTGTTATGTTAAATAGTCCAAGGCGGACATTTTTATCATAATTATTAAATGAAAGGGATTATTCAGAGAGGTGACACGAGCGTGGAAAATTCGATGTAATAGATTTTCATTTGTCTCTCTCTGTATTTTAGATCGCAACTGCAGATCTATAATTTTAACAAACATGATCAGAAAAAATGAACGCAGGTTTTCGAACCCCGTCGTCAACAGCTATCTCGGGCTGCGACAATACACCGAGCTAACAGCTGGTTACCGAGCAATTGGCACGACAAACAAGTTACAATACCCAAGGATCACAATTCTGACATTGTTATGTTAAATAGTCCAAGGCGGACATTTTTATCATAATTATTAAATGAAAGGGATTATTCAGAGAGGTGAAAATTCGATGTATAAGATTTTTCCATTTGTCTCTCTCTGTATTTTAGATCGCAACTGGCAGATCTATAATTTTAACAAACATGTCAGAAAAAAAATGAACCAGGTTTCACGAACCCGTCGTCTACAGCTATCCGGGCTGCGACAGATACCACAGAGCTAACGCTGGTTACGGCATTGGCCAGCGACACTGTTTGTTAAAATTATAGATCTGGCAGTTGGGCGATCTAAATACAGAGAGAGACAATGAAAATCTATTAGCATCGAATTTTCACCTCTCTGAATAAATTTAATAATGTAATTTTGATTTCCAGCAAAGACTGGTCTTACCTATCTGCTTCATCCAGGATGATAATTTTGTGTCTTCCTTTCGGGAGAGTCACCTTCTTCTGGGCAAACATCTTGATCTTGTTCCTCACTACGTCGATACCCCTGAAAACATTCAAGAGAAACATTAGATAATGTATTGTATTGTCTGGCTTGATGCGCCTCCTTGGCAGCTCAGCTAGGAATACTCCCCAGGGAGTGGAAATTAGTGTTGCACGACTCCAGGATTTTGGGGAGTTGACTAGTTGCCGATCAAAAGTCGCGACTCCGACTATTTGCCGACTCTCGGCATTCAGTTCTGTTGGCATGATCAAGAGATCAAAAGAAGCACACTACAGTCTACATAATGACTGCCCAGTGTCCTCCTCCAATGATTTCAGTTCAACAACATTCCTAACTTACCTCTACTTGAACTTGAATTTAAAAAAAATTGATTTTCTGTCATAGTCCCACACATTGTCATCAATGTTTTGACTGGTTTAAATGGCATACACGTGTGATAGTATGGAGTCGATTCTTGCATTTCTAAAGTCAGAGTCGTGACTCCTCGATAATAGTCGCGACTCCGACTTTTGGCGACTTAGTCGTGCAACACTAGTGGAAATGGTGCACTTCTTTGTGCAGGTTAGAACTGTATCCCAGTGACCAGGGTAATAATATCCAAGTGCATAGAAAATGATTTCATTGGTATTGTGCACTATATAACAATGGACTATTATTATTATCATTACCTGTGAAAGAGAAACATTAGATAATGTATTGTATACCTGTGAAAAAAGCATTTTAACAAAACTGATATTCTAATATGGACAATAAATGAATAAAAAATAATAATGATGAATTTGCATCTTTGAAAGTAATGTCTGACTGACTTTCCTAAATAGCCCATTATCAAGAAACAAAGCCCCCCCCCCCCAACTCAAAATAGAAGACAAGTTTTAATTGTCTTCACTTTCCCCCCAACAAGGATGGTTCTTACCAGAGGAAAAAGAATTATGCTTGTGTCCCAAAATATTAGTATCATAGGACAAATTTACTGTTTTGAAAAATACATGCTGCACAGATGTAGGCAGTCCATGTACCTCCAAATGTAAATCCAGAACTACCACAAATTGTCTGTGAAAATTTACCTGATGTATAATGTGATGTCACATTAGAAATCTGTTCATGTTGCACTTTTTTCACAATAGCAAGATCCCTGCAATACATACTTTGTTTGTTGCGCTTTTCATAAATGTAGGAATAAGATCACAGCACTTAGGCAGTAAAATGTGAATTTTTCTACAAAGACATTGGAAAACTATAACACATATGAAACTGTATTTTTTCCCCTTTAAAGATTGTTCTTTTATTTGCAAATCAAACCGTTCTTGCTCAGATTTGATCCAAATAAAGATAGGCACATAGAAATGCAGGGTTCAAACTTTGGGATTCATACATTGTAAAGTTTTCGAAATGTAAATGATAAATCATTTGAAACTTGGCCATTGCTCCAGATGTATTTTGTAATGGAAGTCTAGGTTTCAGAATCTGGATGTAGCTTTCACCTACTAATGTTAAATTTGGTAGAGTCCAACTGAAGCACAGATTGCTCGACAATTGTCCAACTGCACTGGCATGAGTTTTTGACATGGTAAGCTTTGATCAGCAGGTATCTAGTTTTCACCAGATAATACATGAATCAGGTTTGGAAGTCAGACTAGTTTTAACCGTTGTAAAATATTCTAATTCAGTGAGCGACGAGTCGCGACGTTACATGATGCATTGTGTTTGCATTTTATCAGTCTTTATTTTCACGAAACCTGACTTTTAGCTCCAAAGGTTTTGTGAGAGGAAAAGATTTATGTGAGTCTTTACATTTTAAATGATTTTAGCTCATTTGGTCAATAAGTTTATTTTGAGGTATTTCATGAACACAACCTTTGAAGCGGAATGAAACCCAGACATCTTTCTGCATTTAGAAAATACAGAACAATATACATGAATGATATCAATGAAAGTTTGAACGAATTTGGTAGAATGTTTTTTTAATGATTATTCAAAGTTTATTTAATCCTTGTTATTGAGGATTCTTGAATTGGCAACTCTTTCAATTTTTGAGATGAAAGTGTGGAGAACTCCCCATTGGTTTTGTGTACACAATTTTTAACGTATTCTCATTTTTTATCAAATATCTAATTTGCTCTTACGTTATTGTGCAAGTATGTCCTAGCAAAAATGATTCTACATTTTTTTGAAAGAATTTAATTACAGCTTTTCAGCTGACACTTCAGAAAACTGCAAATTCATTAAAATTTGTCTACAAATCCAATGGGAAGTTCTCCACGCTTTTCATTTGAAAACATGGGTAGAGTTGCCAATTTAAGGATCCTCCATAACCAGTATTCAATAAACTTTAACAATAATAACTCGTGAACCGTTCACCCAAGTGTGCTCAAACTCTCACTACTTTCCCTCTGTTATTGTTCTGTATTCTCTGAATGCGAGAAGATGTCTGGGTTTTATTCCCTTTTAAGAGACGTCTCACCTTTCATTTGATGCATTTAGTTCCAGGACAGCTTCTTTGAAGGCGGATCCCAGCATGGTCCTTGCCAGACACAGAATACTGGTGGTTTTACCAGTACCAGGTGGCCCCTGATGGAATAAAGAAATATTCACACAATTGATCTTGATGTTGATTCTCCTGTTGCACCTAGCAAGCAGGTATCAACTTTTGACAAGAACATATCAAACAAAATATTTGCAAAATAATTACATGCTATGAAGCAAATTATTTTTTACTTTCATTACACATGTGTATTATATCCCCGAGGCCATTACATATTCTGAAGTGAAGAAACTGAACTGAAAACATGTGTCTTGTTCAACTTGTTCTCAAACACGATTAACAAAAGTAATACACTGACCTACTCATAATTTTAGACAAAATAGAGAACATTTTAGACAGAATAGAGAACAAGTGCATTAAAATACATTTGCAGGCAGCTCTACACAAACATAACTAACTTCAGTTACGTTTTAAGAACAAAGGAAATCTAACTTTCTATTACTGGTACACTAACACTTAGCTCTGCAAGTTGCATTACACTCTTAGCTAGCTTTCATATTCTGAGAAAATGATATATGAAAGTTAACCATCTACTGCCGCAGCCAGGTAGCCCTCCGAACGCCATACTTAATTTCAAAGTAAATATATCCTTGTTGCCAATGTCACATCTGTACTTTATCACACCTGAACATAAAGACTCCGAGTCTCATTGTTGCTTGCTATGTTACATGCACATCATTTATTATACAGTGCGTCCCAGAAAATAAACACCCTAAAACAAAGGTTATTGTGCAGAAGCAATGATGCGTATGATTGTAAAACATGCTCAAAATAATCCTTCACTTATGCCCTTTCAAATGACATATTATGCAAAGTTATTCATTCAAGCATCTCTGAGTAATATGACTTTGAAATTTTAATGTCAAAAACCATTTGCTACACTTTTTGCCTTTGACACCAAGCACACCATATGTCCATTTTTTTCTTTTCCTGATGTGTTCACTGTCAAAGCCAAGAAATCTAACAAATGGTTCTGACGTTAAATTTTCAAACTCATGTTACCCACAGATGCATGAATAAGCTTGTTTAATGTATCATTTGAAAGAGCATAAGTGAAAATTTATTTTGAACAATTTTTACAAAATCATATGCCTCATTGCTTCCACACAATAAGCCTTTGTTTTAGGGTTCTGTTTTTTCTGTGATACACTGTACGTATCAAAAGGACTAAATGACATTCAAAATATCAGTCGCATACACAATAACATGGTTATTGCAGTATGTCTAGTGTAGATTGTGAGCATTTTTTCCATTTTCGTTTAA
>JZLH01S0010883.1:43394-71759 GCA_001188425.1 Eucidaris tribuloides
AATTCTGTAAAACTTCCCTTAGCCTAAAGCTCAGTGACCATGATTGGAGGAAATTAAAAAAAATGCCTGTAAACCAAACTCGTTGAAAGATAAACCAAATTACACCAGCTTGGATGGATCTCCTGCTGAAGATTTCTCTTGAGCTTGTTTACTTAGGCTAAAGAGAATAAGCATGAACAGCCAACAGTTTCAATTTCTATCGGGGCATAAGATTTATCCCATAGAAGCTACACTAAAAATTTGTCGTTGAACAGTCATACTGATGGACATTATTTTTAAAATGAGTCAATTTGGTGGATTACACAATTTTCACAGCAGAATCCCTGCATAGTTTACTTGATTCTAGAAGAGTTTTTATCCCATGTTGAGGACTACCCCAATCATGTCATTTACCTTTAGATATAAGATGAGAAACATTGAACATGGAGAGACGGTAAGGAAGTTGGTCGGGAGAGGAATATACCCCCCCCCCCGATAATAGGTGTATGGGATCTTGTCTTTTTTTCTTTTTTTTTTGAGGGGGCACAACATTTTTTTGCCCAAATATATATATATATATTTAAAGATTTTTGCTGTGGTGGTGGTGAAAGGGTAGAATGTGTTGAAGTGTTTGCAAGTGTACCCGGTCCGCTGTTTTGCCTTTAAAAATGTGCGTGGATAGGTCAGTAGGCCTATATATTGCAGAAAATATGTTATTAATTGTGTGAAATGACTCAATACATGTAGGCCTAAACATAAACCTATAATAGGTTCTAAAGGAAAATGACGGGAGGGTGTGACGGGGATGGCATGCGAGCAGAACGTGCATGCATGATGATAAGAAGTGCGACCCTTATCCCAACTGCCGTTTTGCATTTACTTGCTGTAAAGATCATATAACATTGCAGTACAATACATGTATAAGAGGTGATTATCGCTTACGACATTGTAAAATAACCTAATAGATAATAGGCATAAACATCATGTTAAAAAAAAACACTTTAAAAGTGTGAAAACAGCATATGTTTGCGCGCGAAGCGCAAAGAAAATTGAAAAATTGTGAATGTTTGCGCGCGAAGCGCGCCGAAAATTTGAAAAATGGGACCCATTTTTAAAGATCTTTTTGATGAAAAGGGGACCCGTGTCTAAGATTGTTCCTTGAAAAAGTCACTTTTCCCAGCGGTACATCCCCGTATACCCAATATACGTGAGTACCCCCCCGAGCAACACAAACAATATTCAATTTTCCAAACTCGCACCGAAATTTTTGACATGTTTGCCCTTCTTCCCTCTCCCTTTCATCCGAAAGTTGGATCGACGCCGCTGGAAGTAGGATATCTTTGTTTGCTTTGCCCTTCAGTTTCCAGAAAATCACAAATCACATTCGGGCAGGAGTTGGAGAAAATTTCGGGCATATGCATGGGGCAGCATATGCATGGAAAAAATCGGGTAGAAACTGCATGGGTCAAAAAGGTGGAAGAAAATTTGGGTTGAAGAGTATAGAGCCTTTTGACAAGGCCCTCTCGCTGTTATGGGCGATTGCGAGCGAAGCGAGCCCAGAGTGAACGCGTATGTGGAAAACTAAACTGTATAAGGGTATTCATATTTACAAGGGTGAGGAAGATTGAAGGTAACCTACCTTAGAACATTTTTAAAACACGCGTATGAAAAGCCTGGGGGAGGGCTCCTTCCACACTGCTGTTCTCCACCCGTGTCCAACAACCTCCCCATCAGAAATGCCACCCTAAAACGCGTAACCTAGTATAACAAATTTCCACCCTAAATGCCGTAACACCTCAGAAAAGCATACCCTAATCGTACCGGTATCCAGGAAGCACTTATTCTGATACCCAAGTCTCGTGACCAGGAATCCACTAATTGATTACCCTAAGTGCATACGTAAACAGTGAAATCAACTTCATTAATGTCCTTCTCATCCAAAACATAATTGCTACATTGCGAACCCAAAGAGTATTCATCTTAACAATTCATATTATAATTCTGCTAATAATCAAATTATTCAGGTTGAGATGCTTTATAGATCCACAAAAAATTTGCACCCTAAATGGCGTAATATCATAACCAATTACATCCCTAAAGTCGCCGTACATGTGGAGAAAAGGTCTTACCCTAAATGCCGATTAGCCACAAACGGTGCCTAAAAAGCTACCCTTTCCAAAAGACGTCACGACGCCCGGAGCTGGAAAAGACCTTACGACGCTTTCTGGACGCAGGGTCCGTAGCAGGCCGTGTGGAGAGCGACCCCTACCCTGGGTTGAAAGACGTGTTGCTAAGCATGGCAGATAAACTCATTATTAAACGGTACATTAATGAAGATTATACGTGATTTAGTCAGTTTTCAGTTTCAAATCAAAAGATTAAATAATATGGAGGCGAGCGAGCGCAAGCCGACCTGCTGAGCACCGGTAAATCTATTTAAAATGTTTAATCTTCTTTCATTAATTAAGTATTTGCCTTGATCGCTACGGTTTAGATTAATATTTCCAGGTCAGTTGCTTAAAAACATTTTTCCGATTTTTTTATTTTTTTTTTTTGGGGGGGGCGGCTCAAGCCCTAAAGCTCCGCTCCCCGTTAAAACCCCCTGGTTGGTCACAACCTTGTAACACTTAAAGCAACAGAAAAATCGACAAGACTTTCAGACAGGGTCTAAAAGATTAAATACAAGATAGTGAATCTTATTCCTAACAGACAAATACGGTCCTTGTCAATGCACGTGGCCTCGATTGACGACATTAAAAGACACCCCCTCTCTTTATCATTAACATGTAATAGCCTATAGCTACTTAGTTTGCAGTCCGTATACGTTACGCCATAAACAGGTTTAGGGCGGGGGGGAGCAGAGCAAAAATTTCCGGTATAACTATAAGTCATAAAGCGTGCGTGTATCGCGCCCAAATTCTACCCTGGTCAATAAGTACACTGCCGAAAAGTCGTCATCTGGTATGGGTTGGTGTGTCGTGTGTGTGGGGGGGTTACATATGATTTCAACAAATATCGAGTCCACAATGCCCCGGTCAGCACAGCCCGCTGATAACACTCAACGGGATTAAAGGGGGGTGGGCGCCGAAAAAAAAATGTCATCCCAAAAAATTTCAAACTCCCCTTAATTCGGCGTAATCCCGTTCTTTCCCACTGAAATCCTCGGGGGAGGGCAGTCTGCCCCCTGCCCCGGCTGCTATACGCCACTGCGTAACAGTTCGTTATTAGTAGGCCTATACGGTTCGTTATTCCAAAGATCCAAATACTCCGAAGTCCGAAGGTTGTTATTCCGAAGGTTGGCGTGTCAGGAATTAAAATCGCGTTCGATATTTTGAGGTTCACCTTTTCGAAAATGAAATAAAGTTCGGAACTTGAAAGGGGAGTAGGGGCCCGGGGGTTGCTTTCCACCCGGCCTGCTACGCACCTGCGTCCAGAAAAAGCGTCGAAAAGGGTACCTTTTCCAGCCCTCGGGCGTCGTCGACGTCTTTTAAGGGTAGCTTTTTCAGCATCATTTGCCGGTAATCGCAACTTAGCCTTTTCTCACATGTCACGCCATTTAGGGTTACTAATTTGGTTATGTAGATTACGCCATTTAGGGGTGCAAATTTTTAGTGGATCTAATAACATTTCCAAAATGAATTAGGAAAATTATTTATGAATTATTAAGTGAACCTCTTCGGGTTTTGCAATGTACAATAATATTTTAGATGAGACGGACCATAGGGTATCAAACCAGTTGATTTCACTGTTAACGCCACTCAGGGTATCAAATTGTTAACGCCACTTAGGGTATCTGATTTAGTGGATTTCCTGGGAGTTACGCCACTTACGGTAGCTTTTCTCACGTGTTACGCCATTTAGGGTTGCAAATTTGGTTATGTTATAGTGTTTAGGGTGCATTTCTAAGGTTTTTGGACACGGGTGGGTAGCAGACCGTATGGAGAGTGACCCCCCCCCCCCCGGGGAGTAAGGGACTTTGTAATTTTGTAAATCCGAAAATAAGACAGATTAATCCAAAATTAAAAAAGGGTTACTTATCAATCCGAAATAAAAGGAAGTTCATTTCGGCCTGTATTTAAACTCCAACCGTTGGCGTCGGCTAACCGTCTTTTTTTTCTTCTGATTTTTACCCTTTCCGATTAGCATTTTTTTTTATTTTCGGAAAAACAAACCCTCTTTCATTTTCGGATGCCGGAACCCGCTTTCATTTTCGGGATAAATCTTCGGATATCGAACGTTATTTTGTTTTCGAAGAAACGAACATTGGTATTCAGGTGATCCCAGGTTCATTTTCGGAATAACGAACCTTCGTATTAGGCTATTTGGACTTGAATAATCGTAGACTTACGGCCTATCGAGCTGACCACCACCCCCATATTTTTACGTTTTATCAGTTTCTCAAAAATTGGAGGCAGTAATATAGGCCTATAGATATTTTAGGCCTAACGCAATGGAGAAAATGATCAAAACCATATGCCTACACGGCTATATCCCCCCTTTTTTTACAATGTTTCACGGGAGAATAGTTGATTATATGTTCTTAAGTTCTTATATTATAGGCCTATAGAATATAGACTATGACGTCTTGAATTAGGACCTATTACTCCAGGTTAGTAGGCCTATAGTTCTATAAGCCGGTTCATTACAAATAACCGTATAGGCCCGGTGTAGTAAGACCTATCACCTATTCCGTTTTGAGAACGAGATATATCGCTTCGTCCTCCATAGCTGGGGTGCTTCCAAGACTATAACAAAATATGTGATCTAATGGGTTAGTAGCATTTTGCTTCATATTTTGTTGTGCCACAGCTCATGCGTTAACGCCACGTGCTCGAACCGAACAGTGTAGCCTATATAGATTATCATGTCGGCACTATCTTATTTTACAGTCATGGACAAATAGTTACAATTATTTGTTTCTGCCAGTTCAATTCATAATCTAGAACAGGTTTCGTTGTCCTGTAATGGCCAGGGCGGCGCACGGGGGGGGGGGGGGGGGGAGGGCATGGCAAGGGCTTTGCGCCGCCGCCCTATATTTTTTTTCAAACTGATATTAAAAATAACGTGAATGTTACTGTTTTTCGACAACCTCGCCCCTATTTGTGTTGATTTCGATAGGAATAAAAAAAATTGCGGGCTCCAAAAATGCTCTTTTGTTGTCGTCAGCCCCCTGCCCCCTGTCGGCCCACTGCTTAGGTGCTGCCAGTTTGGCCTATAGCCGGCCACGATTCTCAGCTAAAGTTGTCCCAATTCTAGCATTTTCTGTCCCAGTGCGATATTTCAATGAAAAATACCATAATTGCGTGTCACACCCTGTCTTTTGTTAACCATTGGCGATACCCTTTATGGGGCCCAAATACACTATTTTGACGGAGGCAAAAAGCTTTCAAATATATTTAATCTTGAAAAAACTGGCTTACTACATGAGCCCTATGCCGCGAGCTATGTTTGTCTCCCACCATGAGGTTCAAGACGCGAAACGTGACAAAAATTTACAGCTTAAAAGTCTGAGCAAGAAATGCAGCTGATTATCCTACGATGGCTTGCTAATTGTATGCACCTCATTATTAGCTTCTACCTTCCCAGCCCTAGTACATCTTATATTTTCCTCACCGTGTCAACAGTGCTTGGTCCCCGAAGTCTTGCCAACAGATACGCTTACCTAAAAGGTCAACCGATCTGCTGACACATAAAAATAAATTATTACATCAAGCATTTAAATATTTCTCTGAAACATTCACTAGTCAACCATTTTTGATATGTAAAAGTAATATTTTAAGACGGCTTGTGCGTTAAAAACAATTAACGTTTGTAATAAATTAAAGTCAGGAATGCACAAAATGAGCACAGCATACGTATACCTATATTTTCATTTGTACATACGGATATTAACAGATTACCAAGTATATTATTCGCTCGCTATAAATGCCAACAGACCCAACTGCTTAAACATTACCAAAAACTCTAAGAAAATTGCCCTGCTTTTAGCTTCGCCGAAACACCGTTATGCTATATTTCTTTGTCCAACAGCATACGATACAACAGATACGGTTACCAACAGATACGTATACCGTCAAAATTATGATTATGATTTTATATTGCGAAAGCTACATAAAGCGAAAAGGTACATAATTTCCACTGAACATCCCTTGAAATTACCCACGTTGATTAATAGTACGATATCACTGAGACAATTCTTGGCGTTATAGGAGATAATCCGTTTTTCAAATACTGACAAGTCAGGACGCGTGACGTGTAGCAACAGCATACGCTTACTTACAGCATTGTATCTTGCGTCCTGTAAATAAAATATCTACTATTAAGATCCACGCCGAGTAAAAAGTTATGAAACTAGTACAAGTAAAATGCCAAGAAAAAGGCAGCTTTAATTTATATTTGCAAGAAATGTACTTCTGAGCTGTTTTTTTTAAAGATAATTTACAACAAGCATACGGTTACAAACAGATACGTTTACGCGAATAATTTTGTGCCATTGCGCCAATTGAAACACGAATACTAAAACACAATGTTTGTATTTTGTTCTTTTCCCAAAATCCAATCATTGTCAACATACAATTAACTCTCTGAGGAAAAAATGAAAAAAAAAAGATATGTTATTAAAACCATCGCGCTAACGTATCGTCATTTCATGCTGTTAATTCAATGCATGTCCACACATTCATTCACAAAATTTTAGCCACTTTACTGTTTAAAAAAGTGATATTGCCTGATTTGACTTCTGTTACCACCATTTAGGAATACATTCATGTCACAGAATTATTCATTATTTGACGATGCGTGATTTTGAAACTTTAATGTTACGCCCATTGGGACACCTTTAAGCTGAGAATCGGGCTATAGTAAAACATAAAAGAAATGGCACGCAAGAATTTTCCGACGGATTTCGTCTCCTCCTAAATTTTTACACCTGCGCCGCCCCCTGGTAGACGCTCGTTGAACTTAGTAATGATCGTTCTGCATGGGTGAGATTGATCAGTTAATTGGCAAGAAGATCTGCACTTTTAAAATAGCCGCTCTACAAAAATAATAATAATAGATAATAATAGATAAATATTCCAAACTTTTGTCCATAAGCTTGTATTCCATCTCCTAATACGATCCCTTCCTCCGATCAGCGGTGGTAGTGCAGCGCCATTCCCACTTACCGGTGGCCACCTTTCGGAGATCACTATGCATTCCGAAACTGGTCAAATTCCGAAAAGGCGCTTGTGGATGTAAAGGGCACGAAACACGGATGGGTATGATCAATGATTATTTTGTCGGATGGTTGTATTGATCTTGTGTACCATATCTATTCAACAGCTTTACGTCATTGAACAATAGTATCGGTAATCTCGTGACATAGTTTCCGGACGCACTTTGATCGCCCTTAAAACTTTGTCGATGATCCCGCCACCGAATTCAGCGCTAGAATCGAGAGCTGCTGGAGACACTCAGCAGCCAGGCAGTGACTTCGTTGAAATGGCTGCCACTGCGTCGTGGGCAGGCGACAAAAAGCGATTATTGGACAGTGATGACGAGGATGAGCAGTATGAAGAAGGAGGAACCGGGACCGAACCTGGCATACACCCTAACGCCGAGGAGCAACATGTTCAGGTTAACGGAACCAGCAACATAAACAGAGCGGCGGCTGACCCGCAGCAGCAGGCGCATGGTGGAGATGATGATGGTGGTGGTGCAGGAAGCAGACCCCCGTGTTCAGCTTATGTCACTGTTATTGTTTTGTTTTGCGTGAATCTGCTCAACTACGCAGATCGTTACACAGTTGCAGGTGTGCCTAATTAACTTAATGATCTGACAAACCTGGAGAATATAGGGATTAGGGGATCAGGCAATATCATAAACAGTACAATATCAGTTTTATCTTAAATTATTAGTGGCAAAAACATGGGCGTTTCATAGGCTACTATTAAATGTTAATCTACACTGTATGCCAGCAGGCAGCAATGCATGTTCGACAGTTGGCAACCAACAACAACATTCCATGGAATCTGTTCAATGGGGTGTCAACCATGCAAAAATTGTTGGTTGCTAACTTTGTGTCTTATTCAGAGCTGTTGGTGAAAGCACCATGTCAGATGGAAAACTTTGGCCTGTGTATGTGCTCGTCATCCAAATCGGGCATCATTGGACGATTTCGATAGATATTTTACAGGTGGCTATGTGATGTGTGTAGGAAGGAGATAGATCTACCAGCTAAAGACTTTAAAGTACCTGTGAAATAGCGAAACCATTCGATGACAAGCACATAGCTACGTAGTATGTACAATGTATTATCACTGCTTGCAGAATCGAGGGTTGAACACATATGATTTTGTTAATATTTTTGAACAAAATGTGCTTTTTGTGACCGCAAATTAATGAAAATCAGAGAGACTTAGAATGTGAATATGATGCACCACACATTACCCCGGGGTTCCGTTGTATCCCAGGGTATCACATTATGTAGTGCCCTCTTGTATTCATTAGAAGTACAGTTGATAGTATTAAGGTGCAGGTGTTGCACTGGTGCACAAATACCAACATAAACTGACCAAAAATCAAATGAAAATGAAGTTGAAAGATTAAAGATCATTTATCTGATTTAAAAATACAGAAAATTGCCCTCCACTGGCTTTTATAAATAAATACATAAATACATAACATAAAGCATAGAATACATGACAAAATAACAATTACATACCATAATCAGAATACAGAATAAAGTGTTATTTTTAAGGCCTTTTGTGTTGAATTATAACACTTATACCAAATATTTTGCCGAAAAGAGCTTTTCAACATAGAAAAGCACACTAAAAATTGAAAATCAACTTTTAGACGATTTAGTAACCAGAGTACAGCACTGAAAAAGTAAATAATTCAACAAAATGGTGGATTTCTATTTGGTACCCCAGGGTACCATTTATGTCGTCATATGCCCGTAATGATTTGAACATCATTTAGAACTGATGGGTCTATTGTAATTTGTATTGATACTGCCTGGTCCCTTATTCTCCATAGTCTAGGTTTGCCATTTAATTAAGTATTGTTAAGAAGTAAATGAATACTATTTAGAATAGATCAACTAATGTCAACAAGTCATCTATTGTCACAATAGATATATGAATTAAACTTGAAGTGAGAGAGTATCTCAACGTTATTGATGCTAGTTTAGAAGTGTATCCATGACCAACACGGAACAACTGCATGGAACGCTGTGCCATATTGTGAACAGTGTGAAGTGCAGTGGTGTCATAAGTTAATGTGGATGCATGTATCTAAACTAGCACACATTAGTGAGGGCACTCAAAGGAGTGGTAGCTTGACACTGTGCGATTCTTATGCAAGGCCAACAATTGCATTTCTGAATAGATATATGTGACCTGTCACCACAATATCCTGATAAAATCGCACATGTTGAGAAACATAAACCAGGGCTCGACACTAGCACTTCCCGTTTGCCCACGGCATGTAAATTTTGCTTCTGGACAAATGAATATTTATGGAAATTAATTTTACTTGCCCGAATGGGTAAGTAAACATTTTTAACTCTAAAATCACGAGAGTATTAAAGACATTTTTTTTTCAGTTCTCTTTCAATTTGGTGTAAATTTCAATTACATGGAATCTGTAAAAATAGTTTAACAAGGACAAAGTCTGTAATGTAACACAATTAACAAGCATTTTGTTCACTCGGGTAAGTAACAATTTTGTTTGGGTAAGTAAGTGAATGAAAACAGAAAGTTTGATTGCCCAAATGGGCAACCATCCAAAAATGTTGGTGTGGAGCCTTGCATAAAGAAAAATACTTTGAGTGAAAAATATATTCATTCTCATCCCAGATATGCATTTTCCTGTTTAAAGGAATATTGCAGATTTCTGACCTGGGACATGTTGTTTAACTAGCTGTTTATGTTATAGCATGGACCCTACTGGTTATATTGCCTTTCACAGCTTCTGCAACAAAGTGTATTATGCTCGTGTTACATCAACTTGAAAGAATGATGAATTAACATTTTATAAAACTTAGTACTTCAAGACAAGTCTATTCATCTACAGCCACAAATAGGTGGACCCCAAGTATATGTAGTTCTTATCATGTAAACTTCATACGTATGTTTGTGGCATGATAAACAACTGTAAATTATTGACAACTTCAGATTTGTGTGTGCTTACAGTTTACATGTATGTTAGATGTTTGTGCATGTGGACACAATGAGAAAAAGATAATTCAGGTATTAATGTCTTCTACATGTATTTTTGATAAAAGAAAACCCAGTCAGCTAAAATTGGTGAAGTACATTTGGATGGTAAATTATCACACTGAAGGTTTCCAACAGAAACTATGAATGAAAGACACATGTAGCAATATTTATTGACTTGCTTTTGGGTTATGTTTACAATTTGCTACTGACCTCCACAATTCCCAGAAATCAAACAATTACATATGTAGGTCATTGTTTTTGTTTTGTTTATTTTTTCAGTAGAAATTAGGTCTAGGTCAGGGCATGTTGCCCACCTGATGCCATGGGCTTAAAAAAAGAAGAAGAAGCTTTTCGTGAAGGACATCAGTTAGGCTCCCCTATGTAATTTTCTGACCTTTCAGAGTTTGAAGATATTGATGTAGAGAAAAACATTGTCACAGTGACTCATAGGCTTCTTCAGGCAGCCAGTGTAATGTTTACAGCACCTGTCCATAAGATACATGACCCATTGGTGATTTTGGTTCAATGTTTAAGAAAAGAACCTGTTATTGTTAAGGTGTTAAGGTTATCTGATTTGTACCTCATCAGAAAGATCCAGGGTAGGAATTAATTTGTATTTTTTAAGGGCGATTTTTATTAGAGCCTTGGCCCTTGGGGCTATTTTTGAATTTTGAGGAGCTATTTTTCTACCACTGGGGCTACTTTTTCATTGCACATTAGAATTTGAAAAATGCAATGAAAGACTGCCAATGTTTTAGCCGGTGTTTCATCTATAAAAGCAAAAATTTAATTCATTGTGTTTCAATGCCATAATAAAAAAAAATGTGAAATTTTTCGTAGCAAATCTGAGGGTGATTCTGAAGGAAATGGTCTCCCCAAAGAATTGGGTTTGGGGGATTTTAGGGGCTGATTTGGGCTTTGCCAAGGGCTAAATCGCCCGTCGCCCTGGGTTATTTCCTATGCTGGAAAGATCAGACTCTGATCTTTCTGATGAGGTATAATTCAGAAAATGTTAACACCTTATTAAAGTGATAGGCTAACATTGTGGAGCTTCAATTTAAAAAATTGTCAAACTTTGATATCTGAGCTACATAGAAGTGTTCAAATGGACAAATAAACACCCTAGAATACAAAAGTTTGGAAAGTTACACTGCCAATGGCAAGTTATACATGAATAAATAATAAAACTCAGGCGAGTTTTATTAACCAAGGTGTACACACAGTAAGTCTATGGGAGGAAATGGGCAAGTGAATCTGGTCAACTTACGATTTTCACTTTTTTAAAGCACTAACTAATCATTTTGAAATACAATTTTTTCAGGGCTTCATTTTTAGACCTCATCAAAGACACTGGTAGCATGGGGAATCATGCGGCTCAGATTTTTTTAACTGTGGTAAATGTTAGCCAATACCTTTAACCCTTTGGATATTATAATGAAACATATAGTCAAAAAATCTTGGGCCCCCCCCCCCCCAGATTTTTCATTGATTAATTTAAAAACAACTAAAGACATTCGGAATCTGTTATTGGTGTTATAGGAGCTTTGGGCATAAACCCTTCAATTGAAAAAAAAAAATTGCCAAAACTAAACTTGTGCTCTAAGGTCCAAATGTAATTTCCATGAAAGTCAAAGGTCCAAAACGGCAAAATTACTTTAATGAATTCTACATGTATACATAAGTTTATGATATTAGAAGTCTATATCTAGAGCCAAGACAGTTAAAAGTGCAATATAAGTGGGAAAAGTAACACACTATTTCCCAGCAAATACATGTAAACTGTTTCAACTTTGGTACTAATGGAGCACTTGAGTCGGACAATCTAATCCGTACAGCAAATATTCACAAAATTAAGAAAATGAGGCTTGTTAAGTTGGATTTGGATCTGGAGGGCAATGTAATAGTTTACAAAAATGAATGATAAAAAAGACAAAGCCTTGTAGTCTGGATTGATATGCCCTGTTGTCCGGATCGTAATCGTGATCTTGACTTTGGGTAAATGGAAGCCTTGATAGAAATGTTATATTAGACACTGTGAGCTTCAATTTTGACTGAAATTAAAGACACAAGCTAACAATGACCACATTTAACTAAATGTGAGCTATGTAATCCTCCATACCCATCTATCTTTGACAAAGTCTAAAAATGAAGCCCTGAAAAAATTGTATTTCAAAATGATTATTTAGTGCTTTAAAAAAAGTGAAAATCTGTGAGTATGAGACTACTTGGGTTGACCAGATTCACCATGCCCATTTCCTCCCATAGACATACTGTGTATAAATCTAGGTTGTTTTATACTCCATTGCAGTGGAAATTCATGGATGACATTTATTCATGCATATCTTGCCAGTGGCAGCATAACTTTCGAAACTTTTGTATTCTAGGAATAGGATGTGTACTTGTCCATTTAAGCACTACATGTACTACTGTGTAGCTCAAGCCGCGTTCACACTATGTTCCCGGCGGCCACGGCAACCACGTTTCAGGCCACCGTGGACAAAACTGGATGGACGTGAGACGACGCGGGAGGACGGGCTTGGCAAACGTGACAGTCCGTGTTGCTGTGGATGCCGGGCCAGATTTTTTAACCGTAAAAAATTTGCCACGGTAGTCACGGTGAGGATGGGAAACCTAGTAGGTCGTAGGCAAACGAGGGGAACGCAATAAAACTTGACAGTACGTTATAGGCCGTAACAGTACTTGGAGGTGATCCGTAGTGGGTCTTTCCGCGTGGTCTCACGTCCATCCCGTTTCGTCCACGGTGGCCTGAAACGTGGTTGCCGTGGCCGCCGGGAACATAGTGTAAATGTGGCTTCAGATATCACAGTTTGACAATTTTTGAAGCTCCACAATGTTAGCTCGTGTCTGTAAGTGCTCTCATCACTGATGTAATGACTATAAATAGGGATTTGGGTGCCACATAGCTGGCTATGTACATGTAATCTAACCCTTTTTCTCAAGTGCTGTAAATCTGATTAGACCTCGTATCAAATGGTATAGATGTAGTTGAGAATGAAAACTATTTGTGTAGTTTTTGCTGGTTTCTAGCCAAGATTACGACTGAATAGAAACTGAGCTACTACAGATCGGGTCAAATTTTTGAATGGGAAAAGTAAAAACTAAACAAAATACATGTTATGCACATAGTGACTTGATACATGTATGCCTAAACAGTGGGTGATTAATGAAAAACAAAGATGTGTGGTCAATTAAATGTGGCATTAGTGTTGTTTCAATAGTGTTTGTAATGTACATACATGTATTCAATAGGCTTACCGTATAATTGGTGTTGTTATTTGAATATCCGTGGGTAAATCAATTGTTATGGGTTTGATACATGTATGCTTACCATAAGAACAACCTGCATTATGAAAGACTCAGGCTAACATTGTGGAGCTTCAAATTAAAAAATTGTCAAACTGTACTATCTGAGCTACATAGTAGTGTTTGAATGGACAAATAAACACCCTAGAATACAAAAGTTTGGAAATTTATGCTGCCACTGGCAAGATATGAATGAATAAACAATTAGTACTTGGGCCGAGTATAAAATAGCCTAGATCTACACACAGTAAGTCTATGGGAGGAAATGGACTGGTGAATCGGGTCAACTTGCAATTTTCACTATTTTAAAGCACTAAATAATCATTTTGAAACAATTTTTTTAGGGCTTCATTTTTAGACCTTATCAAAGACACGTGGAGGATGGAGGATTATGTAGCTCACATTTTTTTAAACTGTGGTTATTGTTAGCCAGTGGCTTTAAAATTAAATGTAAATGTTGCAGCAGACTTGCCAAATAATTCTGAATAATCTTAGCATCCCAGTTGAAGATTGGGTGTATGAAAAGACCATAATTTCATTATGTATTCAACTTTACAGATATTTTCCCATCTGAAACCTAATGATGAGCTATTTCTTTCACCTGTTCTTATGAATACATGTTCAATACTGAAAATGCAACCCTATTAGCTACAGCTCACCTGAAAATCTAGTAAAATATATTTATTCTGCTAATCATGGAGACCGACTGTCAGGACAATTTAACCACAGAGAGGATAAGAACTATTCTGATAAACAAAGAGATCCAAACGGTGCTAAATACATTTTCCATCAAGAAAGATTTATCAACAGCACTTTGCCCATCAAGTTATCAAGCTATAGAATAAAGTTTAAAGACTAATGCAAGTGATTATGAACATTATGTATTTTACTTTTAAAATTATTTTTGCATAGTCAGGGGCTTTGATCCTGGGATGGCAAGGTGGGCAGTTGCCACCCCAATAATAATAGTTGGGGGCATATCGATTTGCCCCCCCCCCCCCCCCCCAAAAAAAAAACTAAATAAATAAATAAATTAAGAAAATAAATTAAAAAAAAATTACAATTATTTTGACAACTTGAAAAATACATAAAATGTAATGCAAGGATCCTATTTTAACAAAGTAGTGCAAGACACAACAAAACCATTAAACTCAATATAAAAAATACGACTAAAGATACACAATTTTCAATTTACAATTTGGTGCACAGAGCGCACCAAAATTTTTGACTTCTCTCTCACATTTGACCCCCCCCCCCCCAATCATAAAAATGGATTGATGCCCCTATGCATAGGTGTGTGTACAAACTTGAACAAAGAAATATGTTTTTCTCAAAAGTCCCTAAAAGTGGATTTAGCACATTTTGGAAAGAAACTCAAATATTGGCATTCATTCATCAATTTGCATTGGTGCAGTATCATGAGGTGCTTTCACACTCACAGCAAACTTTGCAAAGTTTTGGTTTGGCCGTTCACACTGGGGTAAAATAAATTTCAAGAAGATTTACTTCGCATGAAACTTTTTGAAGATTTGGCCCATGCTACTCATGTGTAAAAGTGCTCCTATGTCCTTTAAAGTAACAAGCTGAAAGAAAATTTGAATTATCTAACAGCTCAGCTAAATTTATGGAAGTAACTTCACTCATATTCGTAAATGAAGTTGCTGTGCACACGTATGTAATACGAGCTATAGACAAGTCAGTCATGTATTCAATTCCAATATCCTTGTACATTTTGTGTACATACAGTGCTCATTTACTTCCCTACACCAGAAATGTGCAGAGGCTCATGGGATATAACTTCGCAAAGTTTCTGTTCACACTTAAAATGTTGTGGGAAGTTTCTCGATGTTTGGGAAATTTCCTACAACATTGTTGGAAGTTTCTTAATGTGTGGAAAATTTCCTACAACATTGTGGGAAGATTCTCGATGTTCAGGAAATTTCCTACAACATTGTGGGAAGTTTCGCGAGAAATTTCTCACAAAGTCTCGTAGGAAGTTTGCATTCGCATTTAACCCGTTGCCTACAGGAACCGGATGTGCCCTGTGTTAACTCTATGGGATTTTCAGAAATCTCGGAGGCAACAGGTTAATACCAAACTTTGTGAAATTAATCTTCGGAAGTAAACCAAACTTCGCGAAAATAAACTTTGAAGATTTGTAGTGTGAATGCACCTATGGTGTACTAACTACAGGAAGAAAACAAATACTAATTATTGGATGATCTCTGAATTTCTACATATACAATGCTGTTTACGTTTCTTTGTGTGATCACTGGCTCCAATGTGTTTCCTTCAAGCTTTCCAAATTCAAAAGAAGGCACTATTCCATTATACCTCAACTGTGAATGTTAATGACATTGACACCTAAATCAGGGCTTCACACTAAACTCATTTGTTCTACTGGTCGGACCAGTAAAAACCCAGTTTTTCATTTTTATCATCCCGAACCTAAAATTTACCAGCCCGGAAGTAGATACAGAAAAACATTAAAACAAGACTTATCAGTCAGTGCAGAATACATGCATGCATGCCGTGCTAGCAGTGTCAAAACAAGCACACACACACACACAAAAAAACCTATTGCGATAACTTTTAATTTTTTCAATGTGATTGTTTTTCTGTCTCCCTTCTTTTCTGATATATCGGGTATCTTTTTTTTACTGGCCTGTTCGGAACAGTAAAATTGGCCATTCCTGAAATTATACTCGCCCAACAGTGATTTTTACAGGTCCTGGACTATCAGACCTTTGCCAGTGTGGAGCCGTGCCTAAACTGAATATTTTATACTGAAAATCTCTTTGTCATTGACCTTTTTGTGTGAGTATCAAACAAGAATACCCAATAAATCTAGTCTGATTACGTCAGTGCTGTAAATAGTTAACTTGCTATTGTGCTGTTGACCTCTTGGGGTCGATGATCAGGTGATCACTTCCTTGTTAGCTTAATATTGACAGCAGCGGCTGTGTGTTGCCAAATAACACATCACATGTCCCACAGCAGATCCAAGTGAAAAAAATCGGTCCAACAATAACACATACCAAATTCCTTTGTAAACAGGATTTACCCAGTGATATTTCACTGTGTGTATATCTTTCTGAACAAACAAACCCTGAAATGTTGACTTTGTTGGAGAAGCTTGTTGATTTTTGGTAAAAATTCTAAAGGCTCCGAATGATGGTTTGTTTATACTGATGTACAGTAAGATGAATTTAGATGAGTAGCCCGCTATTGCTGATACAAACAAAAACACTTAGCACGGTTTGTCAGGAAATGTGAGCCCATTATGACAACTGGCTAAAGGATTAGTTTCAACTAGGAAGTACCACTCTATTAATGTGTGTTTGGTGCCTTCATTGGTAAATTTATTACTACTGAAGTGTTGAAATCAATTAGTGAGTGTCCACAGTTTACCTGTAAATATACATGTTACTGTACTACCATCATTAGCAAAAGTTTATTAAAGGGAGAAGGCGCCGGCAACTAACAGGCATAAGTTACGAAAACATTTGAGTTCTTGCCAACCAATCAGATCGCACGTACACATTGCTGAAACTGACCAAGCATGACCGATGAATGCCACCCGACGTGTGTTAGTCACGCCGTAGTAATGTAGTACTGTTTGAATCGATAAGCTCCTCCCCCATGACTGTTTCTGCAAGTTTTATCTTAAGATAAGGCTTGCAAAGACATAAAATAAACACAAATTAACTAACTTATAGGGCCTTGCTGAGTGTGAGTGTCACATAGTAGCCCTTAGTTAGGCTGTCTTTATCACCATATACCATAATTCTCGCAATACTCTCAATGCCTCTCTATTTCTTAACTTATGCCTGTTAGTTGCTGGCGCCTTCTCCCTTTAAGACCTCAATAATATTTTCCATTGAACCATGTAGAAAACAAAAGCTCAAAATTAGTGCTTAAAGATGTTGGAGAGCAAGTTGGGTTCAGTGTCATTGCTCAAAGGGCACAAGGTAGTGCTTATACAATATACACCAACATCAGAGCCCTTGGAAGGCAGATTACATAGATTTTTGTGCAAGAACTTGAAGAATCTTCCACAGTAATTATAAGACCTTGGCACTGTATGGTCATCACATTACTTGCACAAGATTCATCAAGTTCTGGCTCGTGAGTTCAAAGTAAATCTGCGTTAAAAGTAATGATTCTGGTGGGAGTACTTTCCCTTGCCCTTTGAGCAATTAATAATAACTAATGTGCTTTTAACCTCTTCAAGAAGCAATTATTTTTTAGTTTTTGTTTTGTACATGGTTTAATGGAAATGATCGTGTGGTCTTAAAACGTTTGCTAATTATGGTAATTATTTAAGAGAGTTTATAGTACTTTTGTTCCACAAGCCACATGTGATGCATTAAGTGTACAGTACATGCCAATATTCAAAACCTTCAGTCAGTCTACCAATCTGCATGAACAGAGGAAAGTAGCAAGATGTGGAATAATCCTCATTTAGGACACATGCTCCCAGCTCCAACATTCGTAGTCCTTCACTTCCTCTTTCTTGTGTAATTATTATCAGAAAATTGTGTTAGTGTGAAATTTGATGTGTTACTTGCTATAGGATCAATTTCTTTCAGGGCCAGAGATTGCTGGTAAATTAATGCTTATTTCTCAAGTTAAGAAATTCAAGACAAATCCTTCCAGCCTGAATTTAGACTCTAGCCAGTGTATATATTGATAGTGTTTCAACTCATTTTGTTCTTGAGGGATTTTGACTCCCCCCAATCATGTCATTGCCAATTAATATCTCATTATTTCGGCCTTTAGAAGTAATAGATCTTTGGATTTGATCATGATTGGGAAGTAACATCATGTAGATGAGAAGTAACCAATGTCAGTTTAGCTCTATTACAGTTCAAGCAGAAATTCCTTTTATCTCCAAATTATGTATATTTTCAAATTTACTTTTTGTAGAAATTTGTAAGAAAAAAAATAAGTGGTCCTGTTTCTTTCCCTCTCCCAAACTAAATCAAGGGGTACTCTTAACTTAAAAGGCAATGTTTCCAGTTCCAAATATCTGAGCTACATGATCCCCCCATGCTACTTGTGTCTCTGACAAGGTCTAAAAATGAAGCTCTGAAAAAAAACCAGCTCAAAACATTCATTAAACTTTGAAAAAGTGATAATCATTTTGCAACCATCCCAGCCTCCCCAAAGACTGCTGTGTTGTAGAAGTTTCATCCACTGACAATCTATTTCTTGTGCTACTTGCTAGTGACAGCGTAACTGCCTAAAGTTTTGTGTTCTAGGGTGTTCATTTGTCCATTCAATCATGTATGTCAGATAGCAAGGTTTGACAGTTTTTTTTAAATGGGGCTTCTGCAATGTTATGTACATGTAGTGTCTTTAAAGCTAAGGTGTAGTTTTGGTAAGTGGTAAAAAATGGTAAAAAAATAGATTCACCTACATGATCTATCAGTGCCTTGAAAATTGCTCGCTCTGAAACCCTCCCATTTTTGAGAAATTACTCAAAATGTAAAACGTTGGGGTGGGGAAAACCCGACATTCCCCATAGGTCATTAACAAACTGCTGGATGCTCTCCTTTAATTTAAACATCATAATATGTCACTGAAAACACTTTTCAGTAGATTTGATGTTGTTTTCTGATGTCTGGGGTGACAAATAGAATACTTTCAGAAAGATTGACCAAAATTTTGTCTGATCGACCTGTATGTAAATGGGTACTTCACAATTAAAGCCTTAAAAATCAGAGAAAGTCTTAAATATTAACTTGTATGTTTTGATTTCAGCCAATCTACTTGCCATCCAGAGGTACTTTGGAATTCAAGATGACAACAGTTCAGCAGGCCTGATACAGACTGTGTTCATCCTGGGCTACATGTTGACATCTCCCATCTTTGGTTACTTAGGTGACCGCTACTCCAGAAAGTATGTGGTAACCGTCGGTATACTCTTCTGGTCGGCTACAACTCTCGCTGGTTCGTTTGTACCTGGTGGTGTGAGTATTTGTTATTCTTGTCATACAGTAAAACTTCTCTATTTCAGCCACACAAGGTAAATGAAAAGTGAGGCCTTTATAGACAGGTGGCTGTTATAGTCAGGATTTTAACCACATGAATGGTCTCCAGGGTAATTATTTTCATGGCAAATATTATATTTTTTTTTATTTATTTTATTTATTTATTATGTCTTTTTTCAGTAGGGTAGTCCATCAGTGGTTGAGCACTGTTTTCTGTGGAGGCCCTACAACAAAATACAAAGAATAAACTGACAAACATTATAAACAATGAGCATGAGTTTTATATAAAACATATGTTCAATCAGTTAAGCAAACAAACTTGACCAGCTTATAAGAGATTGGAACGAATATGGCGCCAAAACAAAAGAGAAAATTATAAACTTGAAGGCCGCATTCCTTATATGGTTTGGCAAACCGTTCCAAAGTGCCGCACCTTCGTATGAGTAACTTTGTTTTCCCATTTGGGTTTTTATTTTGGGTAAAATTAAACCAACATTTTCCGCACTGCGTGTTCTATGATTGTGCAATGACTGTGATTTAGTAAACATTTGAAAGATATAAAGGGGGTTTTGAGTTTCAAAAACAGAATAAATCATTTTGCACTTGGAAAAAATCCACCTATCTCAAATATCTACCCACTTCAGTGTATTAAAATTTTGTTGAGTTGGAGTTCTTACATTGGCACCCACAATTACTCTGGCCATTTTCTTGTTCTGTTTAACAATTATATCTACTGCTTTTTGTGAACAGTGAGACCATACATTACAACAATATTCAAATAAAGGTAAAATTAATGCATTGGCAAGAAGCTTACGTCCCTCTAAAGGTAGGTATCTTTTTGAACGACCAAGTAATGCTATTCTTGATCCTATCTTTTTGCTAATTTTTGTAACATGTTCTTTCCAATTTAATGTTGGTTCTAGCCAGACTCCTAAATACTTGTAAGTGTAAACCTGAGAAATTTGGAATTCTTCCAATTTAATGCAAATAGCTTTTTCAAGTTTGGATAGCTTTGTCTGTGAACCAAATAACAAAAATTCAGTTTTTGTTTGATTTAATATCATAATAGGCAGGTTGGCTTCTATAGAAAGGTGGCCACTATTAAAGAAGATTTTACTGGACTTATTCCTCAGTATGTGAAGCATGATTATTTTATTGGTAGAACCCATATACAGGGTAGCCCAGAAAAAAATGTACACTGAATTTATAATTTTTTCACCTTCACTATCCAAGAGATATTACTATTTTCTCCCTTCATCTTATGGCGTGTTCTTTTCTGAGCAGTACGACATTTAGATCATCAATTTTCGTTCAGTAGTTTTCATTTTAGAGGCAATTTTGCAAAGCAGTGCATTTCAGCTTTTCTAGCGGTACAGTGGTAATGAGGCGTCCTACAGTATTGATGGTGTCGTATAGAAATTACACACATAAACTGGCGCGCAGCCATGCATTCCAAATTTGCATTGGTTCACAAAAAAATTTCCCTGAAATGGAAAGTACATGTACCCAACCAAAATAGATGATATTTTGATGTCATTCTGCTCACCAAAAATAGTTCATCACATGAACCAAATAAAGATAAGCAATTAATATGGGAAATAACCGTAAATGTTACTCTACCATTTTTTCTGGGCCACCCTGCACAGTTACACACAACCCTTTGCCTGCTATGATGTACTTTTGTCACAGACAACAATGAATAATAGTATTTTTTAATACTGGCTCAAAATGGTAACAAAGACATTGACTACTTCATGCAGTGTGTTCGGTTCAATTGATGTTAAGATCATGTAGAAAACGGATCGTTTTCAATATTAAAAAGTCTGCCTCATGTTTTCCTACAGTATACATATTGGCATGCAAAAGATCAAATATGAAAATGATTGCAACCTTTTTAATCTTTAATTTTGCATCCCAGTTACTTTTCGTGAAAGTATTGAGAAGTATGTGAAAGTTTGTATAATATTCTAAATTATGATTTTAATTATATAATATAGAAAATTGTATTACAACATGCTCTAATATGGAGAAAACTGTATTAATATGCTCTAATGAGTCAAAGTTGGGGAGAATGCTATGCTTCATGGAGAACCATTGAAGTGCAAACTCATATTTTTATATGATGTGCAGGTATATAATAGTGTGTAGTACTACCAGTGCTTCTAATTTATGGGTGGTGTTCAAGGTAATTTAATCAAGGGGACACATTGACTATCAAAACTTGTTAAGGTAGTGGTGTATAACTTTCGCTGGGATGTCATCGATACAGAGTGTTTGGCAAAAAGTGGAACCCAACCTCCGCCAGGAATATATAATCTTAATAGACTTAAAATGTTTATTGTAATATGTCACCGCAAAGATAATTAAAATGTTATTCTTTCATTTGATACCGTATGTGTAATACTTACGCCTCGAGTTATCGAATTGCAAACATTTTAAATGAGCAATGTTAAAATTGCGTTGTGCACAAGATTAAGATCCACACATGTTTTATGTCACACAAGTCATAAACGAGGGTATAGATCAAAACTGAGAAAATATTGAAGCTGATTGCTTTACCTGATCATGTAAATCAATCATCTTATACCCTGGCTTGTGACTCGTAGCATACAGCATGCGTGACTCACATGACACAAGTATGGAATGGCTGTATTCATCAACTCCCACAGAGGTTATTCACTGAGACCTCCCTATTTGTTCTTTAACAAATTGAGTGCTTTTATACTATTATATCATTTACTTTTATTCATATTCTTGGCCAGGATGTACAATCCGTACACACTAATGGTGTCTTGTTAATCCACATCTCTGTTCCTTATTTATTGCACTGAAAGGAAACCTCCTGGAACACTTGTAAAGTGGGGATCATAAATATGCTGGTCTGTTAAAACTACCCATTAAAACCTTGTGGGCGGTTCGAATTGCATGCATGTACATGCTTCTTTGCATCATATGTCTGATGTGTTATAGAATATATGGCGTTCACTTCTGAGCAACTTAAATTACCTGAAACGTATCCCCAAACTTCCATTAATTTTGTAACATTGTGTTTCTGCAGTCATGCTGTCATACATGAAAACAACAACCCATGAACCACACAAAGACTATGTTGTGTACACGCACAATCTATTTACCAGAACTTTCTATTGGAAATATCTGGTGCCATTTCATGAAAGAAATTAAAGCTCTCCTTGATTGTATTACCAAAACTACTTTCATTTAAAGTCAACAATGAAAAAAAAAATGTCACTGAATTTTATCATTAGTTTTTCTATTAATTTATAATCTTGAGCAGAGCACATGTGCTGGAAATCTCAGAAGTGACTTGTACATGTAGTAAGTTTTATGTTGATCTGTTGCTGTAAGATGTTTGGCACAGCTCCAAAACTCCACTCACCTTCTAAAGAGTCATATGGTAATTTATTGTTATTATGAGAGCACTTAACGGCAGATGGTTGGTACAGAAGTGAAATAAATGATTGATGTTTGATCAGGGGAAATTAATACTGATTTGATACTTTTGTTCCAACTGTACAGTTTCTCCCAGTGAATATTGTTTAACCACGAAATGCGATGTTTGAATTGTTATTTTATTTTCAGAACTAATTTGCTTGATTGTCATCTTTTCCATGTATCTCTCAAATGCTCAATGATTTAGTTAAAAGTGAAAAGCTAATGTGGCACTATTACTCATAATATATATCATAAACACTTTCATACTATTACAGGGTTACATGTGCACTGACTAAATACATAACAAAATGCAGGAAACAAATTCTATAAATGATTTTTAGTTATTGGTGAGTTGTGAAGATTTCATTAATACATGTGAAAGGAGTGTTTACTGTTGTATTAATGGTGGGCCATTTCATTTGCAATATCTTTTCTTTTCCTAGTACTTCTGGGCTTTTCTTCTCCTCCGTGGTCTTGTCGGAGTTGGTGAGGCAAGCTACGTAACTATCGCAGCTACATTGATTGGAGATCTCTTCACTGGAAACCGGAGATCCCGGATGCTGATGTTATTTTACTTTGCTATTCCAGTTGGAAGGTAAAAACAAGAACCTGAAAAGTACACATATTTTCCTGGATTATAGTAATTATTTTGAATGCAAATTAATTACCTGGATGGACTATTCATGAGACTTGATGCCTTTTCTGGTCTGTGTCAAACTTTTGTCATATCATGAAAGGTATAACTTATTTACTCTTACTTATTTCAATAGAATATTTGGTGCAAATGTCACAAAATGGTCTAACTTGTGAACATATCAGAAAAAGTATGTGACTTACGTACCATACTAGCATGCTTAGAGAAGGGTATTATAGATATGCTGTAAGTGTGAACAACTGTCAATATTATTAGAGAATTATTAGAGAATTTTTAAACAGTAAGAACCCTACTGAAAAGTAATTGAATGTGTGACTGACTCACCACATTTTAATTTGTCAGGAAACCAACTTTAATATATTAATGTCAAAATGACCTTTTCAAAAAGAGGATCTCATAATGAAATGTCTACATTCTGTTAATATCTTTAGAGGATCTAGTGAATGTCACATTAACGTTGCAACTGCAAGTTAAAGTATCACAAAATCTCAAGTTTAAACTTACGAGAAGTAATCCAATTAAAAAGATGTATTCTTGAGGTGCTATGCAAACCATTCTGATTTATTGAATTAATATTTTTCATTAAAACATGGTTCAAATATGCTTCTTGTGAAAATGAAAAGTAGTGTTGTTATTGACAAGACATCTGTTGATAGTCTTATTGTCAGTAGGCTAATTTAGCCACTTTGAGATATATCACTTCAGATTAAATTTATAAACTTGCAAAAAGACATTTCAAAATGTTTGTGGGAACCCACAGCTCTGGAATTACTGCAGCCCTGAAAAACCATGACGGATTCAAGCTATTGATATACATGTGCATCTTTACCAATGGTTTGTTCAGTTGAAATTATTATCACAAATTGTCAATATCATTAGAGAAGTTTTCAACAATAACAGCCCAAATGAAAAGTAGTTGAATGTGTGACTGATTGACCACATTTTGATTTGTCAGGAAACCGGCTTTTATAAATGATGTCATTTGTTGTTTTGGTTTCATTACCAGTGGTCTTGGATACATTTTAGGTAAAGCTGTTGCAGAGATAGCCGGTGATTGGAAATGGGCCTTGAGGGTAAGTGTTGTTCTTCACATGTAGTGTTTGTATGAGCAACACATAGTTCGTACAAAACTAAGTACTAAGAAAAACTTGTGTACATGAAATTTTTCAAAATCTGTGTATAATTGATATTTATGCATTGATGATAAGTAGATACAGTTAAGCTTTTAAATTTATGTTCCCTAAAGCACATGTAAGCGTTTTTTACATCAGAAAGAATAGATCTTACACTATATTTCGACTGAGTATTAGGAAAAAATGTGTGTTACACCATGAATCATCTTACTTTATTTTTCAGTAGAGACTTGTCATTTATGGGGTGTGGTTTTTTAAATCTACGTATCAGGACATCTCCCCCGGAGGACGGCCCCTCAAGAGGATAATTCCCCTGAGTCAAATCAGACTTTTTAGACTGGAAGCATTGTTAAATTTTGGTGGGGGAGTTGTTCTCCGGGAGTTGTCCTTCAGGGGAGTTGTCCTTTTGGGGAGTTGTCTTATGGGGGAGTTGTCCTTTGAGGGAGTTGTCCTAAGGGGAGCTGTCCTCCGGGGGAGTCGTCCTCGGGGGGGGGGGTGGAATTGTCCTCAATGGGAGCTGCCTCTGGAGGAATAGTCCTTAGGTGAGTTGTCAGGTGGGAGTCGTCCCCAGGGATTTGTCCTCTGGGGGAGTAGCCCCAGAACAGTAAATCTATGCTGCATAGATGTAAATGTTTCACATGAAAAATTAGTACAATGTACATTGTACCATCTTAATTATATATATAAGAGAGAAATAACTCAGAAAATATTAACCAAGTTTTAATTTTACTGTTTATTTACTGTATTAATTTGTTTGTTTAATTGTTTATTTACATATCTATTTATCTATTCATTGATATTTTCATTCTTATTTATTCTATTAATTTCATCTTTACAGTTTACGCCACCACTGGGAATTGTATGCGTCATTCTCATATTGCTACTGATAAAAGAACCCAAGAGGGGGCAGGCTGAGACTGGTGAATATACCATGGCCAACACCAGCTATATAGCAGACATCAAGGCTCTATGCAGAAAGTGAGTTACCAGTCTTTTTCATTCTATACCTTGTACAATAGAGTGACCAAAGTATGACATCACTTTGGTTCAAAAGTATGTATAAACAATGGCTAAACCAGGTGCAGCATGTCACACCTGGTTGTTAGCACCAAGGAGGTATGAGGAATGGAGTTACATCAGTTCAATTTTCTTTGAATGATGTTCGAAGCCGCCACTTGAAACTATCCCCACATTCACATCTGAGTCCCGCTTATCGGGGGAAGTTTGCGATGCCTTATCTTTTTTATGACAGACCGTTCACATTACATTCGAGTGTCCCCGCTACACAGGGACAAATCACGGTTTGATTGATTTTGGCTGTGCTTTCACGCATGCGCATTTATGACGAAAACAGCTGTGCGACATCAATCACTTGCCCAAGGTCGCTCTGTTTCGCGGTGGAGAAGTCCAGTGAGCGTTCACATTACATATTTCACGGGGAAAGTTCCACTTATCGGGACTTTCCCCGATAAACGGGACCTGATGTGAATGCGGTGTACGTTGCGTATGCACTTGACTAGATCTGCCTTGCAGGTGGCCAGACAATAAAATTCTGCTTGATTGTATAATTGACATTTTCAAAGGAAGGAATTTTTTTAGTGATAATTACTTTGACTGTACCCATTACTAAAAAAAAAAATGAGTGAGCTTACAATCTTCAGTCTCCAAGGACATGCGAAATGAAAATGGCAAAAAATAATGAAATATAGATGATAATTACCCAATGATAATTACCCAACTGGGTATACCTGGGCATTCTTTTTGATTCCAAATCCAAAGTCCAAATTCTTTTCCGGTCATGCCAACCGCCGGAAAAAGTCGCTTAGCAGCAGGGGGATAGGAAGAAATATTTTTGATTGGAAATCCAAAGTCCAATTTTTTTCCAGTCACGCCAGCAGCTGAAAAGTCGCTGGGGGGGGGGGGACTTTGTTGGAAAATGTCCAGAAACTAATTGGAATTGGAATTTGACTCGTGTGGAGATTACACTGGTGCATCTTTTCCCCCAGAAATGCAAGGTAAACAGTCCTGTTTATGTGATAAAATATGTAAATCAGTTATTTTGATAGTCTGTTCACAATGCCATTGTATCAGTGTATAAACCAGAAATATATGCCATTATTAGTTTTCATCTAAACCACAAAAGAAAGTGCTTTTTGTGGTTTACTCCCCATTCAAGAGTGGACCTATAAGCTATGTTTGACTTTCAGAAGTGGTTGTGTTCATTTGATTTTTGTCATGAAAGTTGTTCCTGACATGACAAGTTTTGGTTGAGAGAAAGTTGTTTTGATGTATTGTACTTGTGAAAGTATATTTCGTCCATCCCAGGGTTGACAAGACCTGGTATCGCAAGTTTTTGTGAAAACAAGATTTTTATCTTGTAGCTAGCAAGCCAGATTTTATTTTGTCTGAATCTGATATTTCAAATCTAAAATATAGTGGCTAGACGAAACAACAGCTATCCTGTTTGTTGGTTTGTTGTGTTAGCCATGATTTTTGGGTCTCCTTAACTTTTAACATTTTTGAGATACGAGGTTAGTAGGGCGTTCATACATGCTTTTTATACGCGTTTCGAACGTGTATCGTACGAAACGTGTATAACTTGATACAGCGTTCATACGTAGTTTCTGCAATTGCTTATACACGTATAAGGACCACCCACAGTCCGTTCTCTGACGTAATTCTGGTCTGTCATATCATGGAGGTATACAGATCGAGCAAAAGGAATAAAGGAAGGAAGGAAGGAGGTTATAAAGAAAGAAAGAAAGAACAGAAACAAGAATGAGAAAGAAAGATAGAAAGAAAGATAGAAAGAAAGATAAAAAGAAAGAAAGAAAGAGAGAAAGAATGAAAGAAAGAAAGAAAGAAAGATACAAGGACAGAAAGAAACAAAAAAAGTAAGAAAGAAAAATAGAAAGGAAGATAGAAAGATAGAGAGATAAATAGATAAAAAATAGAAAGGAAGATAGAAAGATAGACAGAAAGGTGAAAATATAGATAGAGTGAAAGATAGAAGAAAGATAGAAAGACGAAAAGAAAGAAAGATAGAAGATTGATAGAAAGAAACGAAAAGAAAGTTAAAGAGAAAGATAAAGAAAGATGAAAGAAGATCGAAAAAAGATAGGAGAAAGATATAACAGTAGAAAAATGGAAGATAGAACAAAAAGATAGAAAGATTGATGAAAAGAAAGATAGATGAAGATAAAAAGAAGATGGAAAGAAAGAGTAGAAAGACGAAAGAGAATATAGAAAGATTGATAGAAAGAAAGACGGAAAGAAAGATAGAAAGATACAACAAAAGATAGAAAGACGGAAAGAAAGATAGAAAGTTTAGAGCACCCAGAAAGAAGATGGAAAGATAGAATGAAAGATAGAAAAAACGGAAAGAAACATAGTATAAAAAAGATAGGAGAAAGATATAACATAAAAGATAGAAAGATTGATGGAAAGATAGAAAGATAAAAAGAAGATGGAAAGGAAGATAGAAAGTTAGAGCACCAGAAAGAGATGGAAAGATAGAATGAAAGATAGAAAGAAAAGGAACTAGAATGAAAGATAAGACAGACAATAAAAGAAGAAAAGAAAAAGATAGAAAGAAAAGAAAGAATGGAAAATGGATGAAA
>JZLH01S0010885.1:4486-27548 GCA_001188425.1 Eucidaris tribuloides
GTACGATTCTTTTGATCGCAGGTAGTCGCAACTGCTAGTGTGACCAAGGCCTAACAAAAATGCCAATATGCGCCTTTGATGCGGTATCAGAAAGAAGACACCGCGCCGCAACGTAACGTGTTTTCATTTCATTTTCTTTGGTAGACCTCCAATTCCCATCAGCAGTATATTAATTTTCCACATTTAAGAGGAAATACGGTTTAACAACTAGACGTTCTTCTATGTTTCCGGTTCCTTTAGAAATGAATTCTACATCCGGGGTATTCACACGAAAACAGGACCGTCACAACACCATTCTGAATGAAGGGTGCAGAGACGGCGCCAAGGTAAAATCTTAGTTGGTGAAATCCGTGGGAAAACATTTGCCTGCCCCCCCCCCAAAAAAAAACAACAACAACAACAAAAAAAACATTTTGTTTCCTCAGCCAAACAGTAGCCGATAAGTGGGGGTAAGAGTAGGGGCGGATGACAAAGAAAAGGTTTCCAACCCAACAGTAAACTGATCAATTAGCTATCCAGGAAAAATGAAAATACCCAATGGGTGCGTTAATTTGCCCACTACCCGAGCATAAATGTGGAGCGGTGTCATCCCCCCCCCACACACACACATACGCCCTCTAGTGACGGCCTGCAAGCAAATCGAAATGTGTCTTACTCCAGCCGGTGACAAATCAAATCCAAGCATCAAAACCGGAATCATCAACTCGATCTCTTTTGCAACCCTCCAGAAATACAATAAAGCTACACTACAAAATGATGGGTGTTAGATTTAACACCACAGGTGTTGAATCTAACACCACTCCAACTTCAATAGACGACCACACCAAGAGATGTCGAAACTACACTGTGATGGTGTGGAAAAATAATCACTTGATACATCTTGGTGTTAATTTGACATTGCAGCTGGTGATATTTTTTACGCTGCGCTCGTGTTCATTCAACAATGGCACTGCATGGTGTTGATTTGAAGCCGCTGGTGGTAATTGCAATGGTATAACACCGGCCCGGTATAGTTTCAACACCTGTCGGTGTTTTCCTCTAGGGAAGTTGGAGCGGTGTTACTTTGGTGTACATTTTTCGACAACTTTTTTCCAACATCAAGAAGTTTAGCGGGAATTTCTTTTTTTTTCTTGTTGAAATTAAACATCAACAAGAATTAACAGGAACTTACTAACCCCATGAAAAAGGTTTAGATTTTGAAGTGACACGCATGGGTGTAAATGTGACACCATAAATGAACACTGGTGTTGCATATTGAACACCGACTTTTTGCAGTGTATACGTGGCTAAAGGTTCTTAAATGGTGTTTACTTCCATACACCATCATTTTCCAAAAAATTTGGCCGTGCCAAAAAAAATCTACTGCATTTATACTTATCATTCTGTTTTAATTACAAAACTTTTCGGATAATTGCTTCACCACATTGAATTAAATATACCTGCGTGATGCCCTTTCCCGATCATGATGTGATGAGAAGGAAGAAATGGACGCTTTGATTAAATTTTAAAATCATAGATTATAATGAAGAAAATATAATGACAAAAAGGCAAGGTTTCTTTGCAAAGCCGAGATGATTTGGTTATGAAAAAGGATAAACAGAATAGGAATGTATGTCCAATTCTAGCATATAGCTCCATGATATATGCCTGAGAAAGATTGTTTGCCCACCAGTATCCCATTAGCCGCGATTTGTTCGCAGATGTATTAAGTAGTACATGGAAGAGTATTATAGATTTCTTCTACCCGTCGTAGTATACTTCCCTCTTTTTTCCCCCTTAAAATGTAAATTGTCTTTGGCAGTGGCGTAGTTAGGATGTTTCGGCGGGTTGGGGGAGGGGAGGGGCTGACAGTTAGTTTCTTGGAAATTATGAGACAAACTGTTTCTCTCTTTTTACTGCTCTATTTATATAAATCCTTTTATCTCTTTATTTTCTTTCTATTTGATAGAATATATAAAGCATGCTGTAAGCGTACTTTTTAATTGATTTGGGATTAAAACGCTCGAGCGATGGCAGCAAGCAAGTGCGGTTATGGAAAAGGGAGGGTAGTGGAAGGGGAAGGGATGCTTTCTCATGCCGTCAGGGAATTTGGGAATTTTAAGTCTTAAAACACATTATTCGGTGCACTTTGATTGTGAGAAAATCAGAAATTTTTAACATAATATAATGTATTTGTGTTACAAACAGGCGTTTTTAAATATGTTCAAATGCGTCACTGAATTGGGAAAACGTATTCATTGTTTACCCTTCAGGATCATTGCTACAAGACTCCATAGATCAATGTGTGTAATATTCTGTTTGTGGTAATGAAAATGTTGAAGTGAATGCTTTCATATCATCAAATTAAAAGTTTTTTCCATAGATTTCAATTGTCTATTCGTCCAAAAATTTGATAAAATTACCCGCTTTTTGTCCATCCATTTTGAGCAGCCATTGCAGAATAGTTACGAGTCGCGCCACATACATGTATGAAAAGGGAATTTCGTTGCAATATACAATTCCAACTAGTTTTGAATCACCAGGAAATTCACAGGTAGTCATCAAAGTTGTATTTCACAATGACAAAAGGGTCATTCCCATTCGACGCAGATTGCAAATTACTCTTCATTTCGTAAACATGAAACAAAGAAAAAATCATGCCAACAACAACAAAAATCAATAATATTATTTTCTTTAAAATATACCAAACGTACCAACAAAATAACCCGAACACCATTATTCGTGGGCAATTGGCCAACTGCAACGCCCTCATCGGGGGAAAGTCAAGGATGGAAGAAGGAAAATTAAGAAGTAAAGAAGTAGCATTATCATGTAAAAATAGTGGTGTTAAAATCACACCAGTCGTTGTTGTGAGAAGCTCGCACCAAGTATTTTACACCAGTGTTAAATTCATGGTGTTGGTTCCAATGCCATTGGTGTTATTATAGCACGCTTTCTGATTGTTATATCAACAACATTTTGTTGCTATATTCAAACTCCATGGTGTATAACACCTGAGTGTGCGGTCCTCTCACAACACCGACTGATGTTGTTTTTTACACTGTAGTGTAGATAAAGTAACAGAAAAGAATCAGACAAAGGAGGAAAGGATGAATGGCAAAAAGAACGACAAAACAAGAAGAGGAAGCGGAAGAGGAGGACTGGTGGAGCAGTAAGATGAGCGTGTATGGGGAGGAATGTTTTTATTTTATGTAAGAATAATGTTTGTTGGTCTGTCTGCATGTGATATCTTCGAGTATTATGTGGTCCGCTAAAAGGAAGAATGACGTACACCCCTACTACCATTCTGTAGGGATAATATTTCATGTTAATGCAAGTGATATGTAAATGATATGCCTTGTTTATAAACAGTACGTGACACACGTTCCTGGTTCGAACTAATTAAAGGTAAATGGCATGATTGGGGTAGTCATCAACTTGGGGTGAAACTATTCTAGAATCAAGTAAACTATGCAAGGATTCTAAACTGTGAAGATTTGGTGCATGGTCAACAATTAACTCGTTCTACGATGACTTCCATCAGAATGCCTTGGGACAGACAAATCGATTGTGTAGCTTTCTATAGGATCTATTTAAATCGGGGCTCGACGGAAAGCAACTACTAGTATGTTCATGCTTGATTCGGTTTAAGTCAACAAATTCAAGTTAAATACTTCCAGCCAGGAGATACACTCCAGCTAGTGTATCCATTGATATATCTTTCAACCAGGCTGGCATTTTTTTCTCCCAATTATGTCACTGCCCTTTAATCAAAACTCTTAACATAACGAAGTCACAGATCTGCACCAAATAGTACACATAAAGTCCATAGAGGTTTAAATCCTCAGGTACATTCAGAGACATTGTTTAGAAATGTTTCAAATAAAATAAATACTTAGCTTCATGATCCTAAATTATCATCAGTAGTTTTATTATGGAGAAAAACTGAAGCCCTTTAGATTTTGCATTTCGAAACCATCATGAACTACTAAAAAAAAGGTGAAAATCTGTTAATGACCGTATTGTCTTTCGTTTTCTTTGCTGTTTATTTATCTGTTTGAACATAATTACACATTCAAGATATCAAAGTTCTATAAATTTTAATCCGAGTGTCCATGTTGTTAAATAAAGTATTTTAAAGTGATTATTTGTAAAACTAAGGAAATCACTAACCGAGTTTATAAACATCCAACATTACCTCAACATTTTTGGTTTTTTTTTCAAAAAGTGAAGGAATACAGGAAACATGAAACAATAACCCGTTTAAATGTATTTTTATTATCAAACGACCATAACATGTTAAACAGAAGAGGTTTTCCCTTGATTTCTCAAGTTTAAATGACAAAAGTAAAGTGACAAAACATATTTTATCGTTACAAGGAGAGTTACATGTATAAATGAATATGTTACAGTCACATTGAAACAAGTTTTGCAGAAAGGATGACATGGCTTTACACATATTTAACCATTTTTTACCCCTTTCATATTTGTACATCATTTTTGGTTGATATAATATTTATCTCAAGGATAGTAATATATTATCATGTATTCATTAACTTTAGATCACAGAATTTAAATGAAGTTATGACTAATCATTGTAGGCAATTGCTAGTCAGCTGCAGGGAGAGGGTGGGTGGGGGAGGAGGGAGAGGGGCAGCTGCTCCTCAGCTCCTGATTCCCCCATACCGGCACCAATCATTTTCTACTGACGCAAAAGCCGACCATGATCTGAAGTAAGATATGTGTACAATGAAACTATATGTGTAATAGTATACTGGAAGTAACATCCATACCTACTTCATGGAAATTATCGTTATAGTTCAATAATGTACATGTAGCTAGGACTGTAGGAGGGAAGACTGGTTTCTTTAAATTTACATGTATGAACAACGACTGTAAATGTACTACTGAATAGAAGTGGTATATCGACGGGGGGGGGGGGTAGTAGGGATTTAAAGGTGTTAGTAGATATCAGGAAAACCAAAACGCATCGCCAAATACGTTTAAAAATTAGATTTAAAACCATTAAACTTAACCCGTTAGACACGATTTGATTTCACTGATAAATTGCAATTTTACGCGAGGAACGCGCCAAAATTTTTGGACATATTTCAAATTTGTGTAACTCCCCCGTCGGAAAAATTGATAGAAGCCCATGGAGAGGGTGACACCTCGCCCCTACGCGGTTCGTGGACGATGTTTTCGTCGTCATTGGGTCACCCCCCCCCCCTTAGGAAAAAGCTAGATGGGCTACTGAGTGCCCTCAACATTTTTAGATCATTTCCTAACTTACAGCGGATTTATCTAAGAATGTCATATACCTTTACAAATTTTTATTATTCGAAATAAAAAATGCCAAATTACTTTATAATATCGACAATTGTGGTCCCTGATCATTATCTTTAATCTTAGTCCTTTAGAATTATTTCACTGCCTATTTAACTTTCCCACAACATACGACTTGGACATTCATAACTGAAGTTTCTGATTTAAGCAAACATTCTTGACCTTTGATCCTTGCCTTTTTAATGACTTTATCCAAAATGTCTAATCTGTTCATTTACATCTCACCGTCCCCATGCTCTATAGATGGGAAGATTTACGTGGAATCGAAATCCACCACGAGAACGAGGGTGTATGGGCATACATTCAGATAGGCGTACAAATAGACGGAAGGACATTCCACAAACATAACGCTTTTGGCACCTTTCATGGCGGACCGAGGCTATAATTCCATGAGACGATACGTCTTTGATGAGATCTACATAGAAAATTTGACACCACTTTGCAACGAGGAAGGGGGGGGGGGCAAAAGTTTAAAATAGAGAAAATCACTGAATTTTGCTAGTGTAATTCGTTAAATTGATTTTTTTTTGACATTTTCACCTCTGAGAGTGTTCGCAGGCGCGCGGTTCTAAAGAGCGCCCAAAATTTAGGGGGGGCTTACTGGGGTTTTGCGGCCAAAATCTAGGTCCAAAATTTTTGTTGCGTCATCCCATTCCGCGAAAGCTTCGCGTCCTTAGCGGGGCAAGCCGCGTGGGTAGCGGCCGGAAAAAACATTTTTGCCTCCAAATCGAGGACCACAATTTTTATGCCAAAGCGATTGTTTATTAATAAATTTAATTGTAAAAAAAAAAAATTGTAAAAATCCTGCGATTTGTTTGTTGTTTGCTTTGTGTTTTTTTGTGTCATGTTTTGTTTTTTTTTTGGGGGGGGGTCAAGCCCCCACTAGCCCGCCCCCCCCTCGTAGAACCTGCGCCTGGTATTCGCTCCTCCCTTAAGATTTTAACCTGGCGCCGCCCCTGCGTTGCAAATGATTTCGGTTCTGTAAGACATCGATCTATCATAAGTTTGCAAAATAAAACGACTGATTAATGAATTATGTAAATAGCAGTTAACAACCAAACATTAACCCTCCTGGTGATACTTTAGTTTTCCTCGGAATCGTTGATTTCTATCATGCTGTGTCGTAAGATGTTGGTATCTGTGGGAACCATGGTGAATGTACTGACTTGATTATTATCCTGTCGCTTGGACGAAGACATCTGCTGCAGGGATTGCGCCGCGTATGACCAGCAGAAGATGTGTTTGAAATAGCGGTTGAAATTTGAATTTTTAAACGCGTATATGAAAGGGTTCATCGCACTTGCCGCAAACACCAGCAAATTGGCAACGTCGTACAGGATAAGGTCCGTTATGGTAGTCATGCGATCACGATACTGAACCAAGGCGATGTGGATATTGAAGCCGAACCAAATGCCCCACGATATCATGAAAACTATGACCACGAACGCGACCATCCGAAGCGCCCGCATCTTTCGGCGAAGTTGCCAGCGGCTGAGCTGGTCCGATTCCCCCGTGTCTTTACGGCCCTTGTGGACCACGTATACGATGGCGACGTAACAGAACATGATGGCGATAAGCGGGAGGCAGTATGCAATGACCGCCATTGTGATGACGATGATCAGCCAAAGGTATCGATCCACTCGGGTGCGGAGGATCGGATGCATCAGGCACGCGCCCAAAGGTACTGCAATGTAAACAATTAAACGGATCGAAAGCACATTAAAGGGTCAAAATACAGTAACAACGTCTTTGTGGGTGCCATCTGAAAAACAAATTGTAAGGGGTAAAAGTGATTACACACTATGTTTGCACGGTTTACGTCTTTAACGGTGTGAATATGTATATCAACAATGCTCTGGAAATATCACTACACTTTTTTATCTTCACGAGGGCAGAAGATTTTATGAAGATTGCAAAATTGTTTCTGTGAGGGTCTCTACCCGTTAACCCTTTGCACGTTAATGTTGTATCTGTGCAAAATCGTACAATCAAATTTAACAATCGTAATGATTGTTTTTCTCTTTCACCTTTGGACAGGAGAGACTAAAAATAGCCAGTGTGCTTAGGAAACGTCTATTAAAAATTGCCATTTTCAATACCACAATAGGCCAGTGTGCTTAGGAAACGTCTATTAAAAATTGCCATTTTCAATACCACAATAAGGAAAGCAAAATTCAAAGGAAACATGAAAAGAACAACAATATTGTCTTTATCATCCCTTCCGAATAAATTCAGCGTGTAAAGAGTTAATATGCTGGGTGCATAATCAAAACCCATTTTCTTGGTATGAAAAATGGACCCCATTTAAAACATGAATTAAAAAAGGTATATTCAACTGCCATTGTGACGATGATGACAACAGGACAAAATGCGATTATTGACGGCATTTTATCGTTTTGGTAGATTATACACGTCATATTGAATCGAACTCATCTATACGTTGTAAAGACTGTGCGTCAATAGAATCCCACATTATGTTAAAAATGCTTCTATGAAAGCCCAAGTAGCCTATAGTTTTGGTGGATCAGACAACCTTTTTGACAATCTTTCACAAAGTGTTCTATTGTCACACCAGACATCAGAAAACAACATCAAACCTACTGAAAATTGTTCATAGTCACACATTATGACGTTTAAATAGGAGTACATCTTGCGCTATGTACGTTATCTATGGAAAATGTCGCGCCCCCCCCCCCCGACATTTTACATCTTGAGTGATTTCTAAAAAAAATATATATATAATAATAATGATAGTAATACAAAGGTTTTAGAGAGAGCATTTTCAGGGCATTGATAGATCATATAGATGTATTTAAAGATATAATTGCAAAGGATGACTTTTTTTTACCATTTAACAACACTATACCCTAATTGCATGTGCAGTAGTTGGTTTTGTTGGTTTGTATTGTTGTTGTTTTGCAGATCAATAACTGACTAACCCTACATCGTGAGAACGTGTATGATATACAAACAGTACATTTTTATGAAGGCTTGAGTTACCCCTCGTACTTACTCAGCCAAACAAACAGACTGGAGACGAGTGCTTTCTTGACGCTTCGCTTTGATCGAGATCTGAGGGGTTGGCTAACAGACCGATGTCGATCCTTGGCTAGGGCAACCAAAATTATCGATGTCACTAGTAAGGTCACCTTTATAGAAAAACAAGGAAAATGTGAACAATTTTATGTCAAGTTTTGAGCCAATGAATAATGAATAAATACATGAATAAGAAATTACGCAAGTATACATGTTCAGAAACCACATGTATGTATGAATGTATGAATGAATGAATGAATCAATCAATCAATAAATGAATGAATAAATAAAAATAGATAAATAACATAACATAACATAACATAACATAACATAACATAACATAACATAACATAACATAACATAACATAACATTATTACGGATAAGTAATATCACAAAAAACAAATCAGGTAGATATATTAATAAAGCAACGAATAAAATAAATAAGTAAGTTACAAAATTAGACATCTATCGCTAAATCAATATTGGAAACAATGGATTTCAGAGATTTGAGCAGATGGCTGATGGCCCAATGTCAATACTTTGCCAAAGCAATCGGGCTGAAAATAAGTTAACAAAAACATTTCATGTTGTGTATACTCTCACTCATTTTAAAAGTGTTCTCAATGACCATTTTTAAAGAGAATAAATGAATGAATTGATTAATTGAATAGATAAATACATGTATGTAAATAAAAACATCGACATAATATAACGTTATCAAATGAATACATACTAAAATAAATCTATTTAAAAAGTCAATCAATAAATCAATAGATGCCAAATTGATGGATTATGATAGACTAGTATGGTATGTGATGGATCAATGTCGATACTAGATATAGTGCACGACATATTGAACAGTAGGCAACCGGATGTAGTGCAAACAGTAAAAAAAACCCACTATTATATCGATGGTGGTAATATGGATGAGTGGATGGATAGATAATATTAATGAATCTACATCCAATGTATGTTATGTGTACTGTATAATAGATTCAGTTATTATATTTCGGTCATATGAATATTTCATAATAATATTTATTTCTCGCATCACTTTTTTGCGGTAAAATGATTTAGTTTGCATCATGTCAAAATGTTTTCTGAAGTATATTTGCGTAAATTGAGCATACTACAAACTTATGTTATTGTAACGAACCGAAATAAAAAAATGACAAAATTATAACATTTTTTAAACAAAATGTATGAATAAATACAATATTGCATGAATTAAATAAATTATTTAATAAAAATAAAGAGACTGATCAATAAGTGAAAAATTAAGTGCACACATGTAGGTATAAGTATAGGCCTACATAGAAATTAGTTCGTTTCAAAAATTATAACATCTTTCAATAAATTAGTATAAAAAAATCTATTTAGTCAAGGTCGAAAACTTTTCCTTTCTTGTGCCTACTATATACATGTATAGGATATATCATTTCTGTTAAATATAACTGGAGAAGAAAAACAGAAAGGTGAACTCTTTTTACTGCAGAAAACTATTAAGCCACAATTACGTTTTTTTTTCCATAATCATATTGCCTCATCGAAGGAGGGGGTAAGCGTCACTATTGTTCAGGGGTACCCCATACTGTATGTGACTCTTCGATATTTTCTCCCCTTTTTAAGGGGGGTGGCGTATTTACTGGGACCCCCGTTCTGACAGATATGTTCTAATCTAGTAATTATACTGAAAACGACATATGAAAATTTACGCCCGAAACTTATCAAATACAATTTCTTCGTGCTTCTGAAACAGTTATTCATTATGATAGACATTTTTTTTAATAGACGTCAGTTATCAATTAGTGCGTTACACTCTATACTTACCATTAAGATATATACAAACAACGGTGAATAAGGGATCTTGGTCTCATCAAATACGAAGCAGCCGTAACTGATGGTGTCGACCAGAGCAAACACGCCTAAGAAGAGAACATCACGAATCGCCATGTTGGCAACCAAAATGTTGCACACGGTGTGCATGTCTTTATGAGCTACCACGATGTAGATGACTTGAACGTTTCCCACCATTCCGAGGAATATCAGCAGACACGAGATGAAAAATATCGCCGTGTCGGCGCGGATGAGACGGGCTATTTCATCGCTGGTAAAATCAACTAGGTTTAGGGAAGACTCGTTGTCGAAAAGAATTTCTGTGCATGGACATGAGGCCGACATTTTGGCGGTTGTCAAAACTCAGAATGTGAAGAGCATTGAGGAAGATACGCCGACAAGGTGAACTGAGTGAAAGGTTTTGTCACTGTCAGTTAAATTGGAAAAAAATGCGGGTTGTATCCGTAAAGGACTAAACGACCATGAAAGTCAAATTATAACTGACCTCTTGTTTTGGTGATTTTTTCCGAGAAAATTGTGCATGTCACATCAATGGCAATCACTTACGATCAAATATCTTTATTGATACGGTCTGTTGGCCGAGACAACGGAATCCAACAAAATGCCGAGAGATAAATTATTCCAACGAATCATACTGATCAATAATGAAATTGATATGGCTAAAATGAGATTCATACCGTACGGTTAGAACATAAAATTTTATACTTTGAAGGATGATTTTTTTGTTTCCGCGAGAAGCATGCGCGGATAGTTTGTACGGAGCGCACGTTCTTCCGCACGTGTGCTAATGCGTGAGAGCGGCTAGTATTGATCAATAGAACTCACGTGTATCATCCTTTCCATGCGTGCGTTGATCTGTGCATTAAAAATCAAAGGGTGATGATTTTGAAATAGTTTTATCTAATACTGTAAATCCATCACAATATGTAAGAAATTTGGGAACTTCTCGTAGCTGGGAGGAGGTATCACAAAACTTTTTGAATTTCATATCGAATTACATTGACCAAGGATAAAGACATAGATGCTTCTCTTTAAAATGTCTGTCTTAGTAGGTCAAGGAGAAAATAAAAGAGGAAGGTATCCATAAATTTTAAAAGGATTGGATGTTATTGTAATGAAATACATTTCAACGTAACTGGAATAAGTGAATTCACAGTTGCAATTTGCGCATGTACAGATGAACGTTAATGCAGAGACCGTGACGTTGTGCAACCATTATTAATTAATGTGTTATTAATTTGATTAGCATCAAAATGGTCTTCATGTGAGACGAGGGCGGCGGCAGGGTAAAAAATTTAGGGCGGTTGAAAGCGTTGGGGGCGAAATGTCAAAACGACCTAAATTCCATAATGTCACACTGTGCAAAACCCATGATTTTCTGAGTTTTGGAAATTTTACCGGGTGGCCGTCACCAATCCCGGCGTGATGGCTTAGTGGATAGAGCGTCCGCCTCACATGTGAAAGGTCGCGGGTTCAAGCCCCGGCCGGGTCATACCAAAGATTTTTTTTTAAAAATGGTATCTTCTGCTTTCTAGCCAGGCGCTCGGCATTCTAGAACAGAGAAGGGTAATAATAACATTTATGTTATGCAAGGCCCGCTGGAAGAGCAGTCTATCAGACTGAAGTGGTTACCCTGGGTAAATAAGACGTTGTTATTATTATTATTATTATTACTTGATTTATGTTATTATGTTTATGTTGAATTTACTTTTTGTTATCTTTCTGTTTTGTATTAATGATTGTATATACGGACTTGCTGAAAAACAGTCTAACGGCTGATAGCAAGTTTTTTTTTATCCTGTATTGAAATAGATAAAATAAAAAACATTATTATTATTATTATTATTATTATTATTATTATTATTATTATTATTATTATTATTATTATTAATATTTATTATTATTATTATTATTATTATTATTATTATTATTATTATTATTATTATTATTATTATTATTATTATTTCTAACAAATTTCCAACAATTTACAGAAAAACTGCAAAATAATTTAATTATAACCAATAAATAGAATAAATAAATAAATGCCTCTATTTATCTTCATGCTAAATAACTCTATGCCTATTTTTTTGTATTCAATTAAACTGTCTTTGCTTTATTATGAAATGTGATACAAGAATGCTTAACATACTTTTTCTTTTGCTCATTCTCGAGCTCTTAAAGATTGTGCTACAAGGGATGTGCAAGCTCCAATTACTTCCCGTTCATTATCGAATACCCAAACGGTAGGTAGCTTTAGCTACTTACATAATGGTGTGTGAAAGTTTGAGGATCCAGTACGTTCAATGAATTTTGTTGTTTTATGAGAAAAAACTTAGAAGAACGACAGTTACAGCAATGTTGTTCTTTCAGTAGCAGCTTTACAATTTTACTCAACTGCGAATCGCGCTTTTGTGTAATGGTCGCAAGACCAGCGTAGCGCTCTGATTGGCCCTAAACGGCTAACCTCCGCCCACGACCGTGCGCTACGGCTGCTGATCGGCACAATTTTGGAACGCCACGGCTGCACGTTTGACGTCGCGGATTTTTTTGAATTGCTGTCAGCAATTTTGAAAAAGGATGGAAGTTTACCGTTCCAGATTTTCACCAAAACTCAATATTTTACCCCAAGTCTCTTATGAGCAGGTGTTTATTTATATCAATCTTCACATTCTGGCATATTGATTTCAGCTGATTCATTCATCTAATGTTTTTTTGACGTGCAAATCAATGACACAATATTTAACGTTACAATGCTGACGCCTGCCAGAGCTAACTTTGTAAGCCCTCCGCAATTTGAGGCTTAGCACCTATATACAATATTTCATATCCCCCAGAATACGTCTATTTTGCGTATTTTTAGAAGAACACATTTTATTAAATACACGCATTTGACTATTATTTTTTAGCCGCATGAATCTTAGTTCTTTGAATTTCGCATTATATATGAATATATACACGTCAAGAGTTTGAGTCGATGACTATCACAAATTTTATATTTCAGGACTATAGGCAGCGTTGTTTTGCGTTGCCTTGTCTCGATCTCCGATAGCGCGCATTAAATGCAAGAACACTTGATAGAATGGATAAAAGACAAAGGATTTTTGTGTGCGAAGTCACGGTATATTTACTATTAAAACATGTGCTATTACTTATGACTGATTTAAAATCTTGGTTATCGATAGCTTTAAAAGGGCGCAGACGATAGCACTGGCGAGCAAGCATCATAGAGATTCTAAAACCCAAATTGAAACATTATCACAACCAGCGTCCAACTTGCTGCACGCGACTGGAATGTACCGTACATCCCAAGCAAGCACATGCAAGAGGTAAATCATCACTCATGGTTGAATTTCATTCAGCTAAAAAGAAAATGGGCACGTTTAAATCCATCACTGGTTTATAATCTACAACTAGCGATGGAAACCCACGTAAAGCTAACACAAGAAATTTTGCCCTCTATAAATTCCAACAATACAGAAAAACTGGAAAATAATTTCACAACTTATAACCAATAAATAAAATAACTCTATTTATAAATATTCATTTTGTATAAATTACTTCAATTCAAGGAGGAATATTTTGACAGCAAAACTTTCACTGCCACATAACCCTGATCAAGTATCCAGCTTCTGGAATCATGTGCAGCTAAATTTGGAGGTTGCTACCGCGATCCTGCCACCCTTAAAGGTCAGTGATATGAGTGTATGGAGTTGTATCTCCTGCGTTGGAAGGATTTATCTTGAATTTGTTTACTAAGCTAACTCAAGCATGGGAACATACTAGCATTGTGTTTCTCTTGAGCCTCGATAGAAATAGTACCCCATCGCAGAGCCTTCACAACAGATTTGTCTGTCACAATGCATACTGCAAGGAAGTTATGTTAAGAACGAGGTCAAGTTTTGACTACCACAATTTGTCACAATAGAATCCTTTCACAGTTTACATGGTTTAATTGATTCTAGAGTACTTTACCCCAAGTCGAGGACTATTCCCCCAATCATGCTTATTAAATTCAGCTTATTGTAAAATTAAATTATAGCTTAAAAGGCCAGAGCGTCTCGTTGAATGCCTGAAATCAACATTGTGTAGATTACTACTTGGTACAGAGAAGCGATAATACCATCTAAGAAACCGTTAACAAGGTATAGGAGCTAGAAAGCTCAGTTTTAGTGGCATTTTAGTGACGCATTAGACTAAGCTCTTAAAAGTCTATTAAGTCTACTTCAGACCCGTACAGGTGTTCATCATGTATGCATACATGGAACTTTTTCCCAATTACAAATGTGTATCATGTTGCATTTTATAAAACATTTTCTAAGTTTATGGCTATTAATTCCCACGCATATATTTATTCATAAACCAATACATGATTACTTGAAATTCATATAATATTCCTGAAGTGGTCTTTAGTGAGCTTCACAGGAGTATAAGACCATGCGAGCTACAGTGATATCTAAATGAATGAACATTACATTTTATGGTGCCATTTATCAAATTCTGGGTAATTACTGATCTTCACAGACATACGTCCTTACATTTATAGCCTGAAAGGCGTGAGTGATGTTTTACTGTATTTTCTGCGAAGGACAAAAATGAGAATCACTGCCGTATAAATTGCTCTGGGCGGGATGTGTGTGGTGTGTGTGGGGGGGGCGGCTTCTGGGAAAGCTCCCCCTTGAAGACATACTAACGCGAGGCAGGTTAACTATGTACTAGCTAAACTTCCAGTTTATAGCCACTGAACTAAACATTTACCACGAGCCTTCAAAAAAAAATTGTGGGCTACATAATTATCCTCCACGCCTCCAAAGTCGTCTTTAATAAGGTCCAACAAATTGAAGCCCTCTGGAAAATTGGTATTTCAAACAATAATGATTACATAGTGCTTTTGAGAAGTTGGAAAATCTACAAGCATTCAAACTGCATGCGCGATTCACCTGCCCATTTCCTCCCGTAACTTTACTAGTGTTGCAGATCTAGGACCCTATTTTAATTCATCTTACCGGCAAGTAGAAATTGTTTATTCATGCATACCTTGCCATTGGCAGCATAACTTTCCAAACTTTATTGTATTCTAGCGGTTGTTTATTAAAATCTTGTTCCATTTAAACACTACTAATGCTAGCTTCACATATTACAGTTTGACATTTTTTTTAAATTGAAGCTCCACAAAGTGTTAGCCTATCACTTAAAAAAAATGTTGTCCTCGCGAAAATTTTCCTTGGGGCAGTTGTCCCTCGGGAGTTGTCCTCAAGGAAGCGTGATCTTGGTGGGGGGGGGGGGGGATTGACCCTTGGCCGAAACTGTCCTCCGGCAGCCGAGATGTCAGAGATGTCCTCTTGGGGTTCATCCTCAGGGGAACCCGTCCTCCGGGGGAGCTTGCGTCACTGATAACGTCTTGTTTTGTCTTCTGTTGGATACCTGGAGGAAAATTCACTCCATCGTCATTAACTCCTGTCTAACATGCTTTTGGCTATCAGACACTCGAGTGACGACATCATGCATACTCCTCCGCCGATTGTAGGCGTCGTACGTATTTTCTCCTCGTCGTCTTGCGACGGTTGCTTGCGAAACGGATGACAGATCACCTGGTTGAGATGCGTCCCGGAAGTCGCCGACCGTGAAGGGACGGCATAGACGAAAAGGAGTTGATGGCACTACTTGAAGATGCAGGCCAACCGCCCTAGGAGCTGGAATGACCACGTCGCCTATACCCTCGGATAACCAAGCCTGGCTGCATGTGGTAATAGCGCCAAGAAAACCGTAGACGACGCCAGAAGGCCACGGCAGTAGCAGGAAGAGGAGGACGAGACGGTTAATCAAGCGCGAGCCATCTGGAAGTACGGCCGCGAGTTGCCATCGGGGCAACGGCCTCGTCCCCTTCGATCTGTTTCGTGTTCACGGACGGAGTAGATGATGGCGCCGTTTAGCCAACAGGACTAGGAATCCTACAGCGACAAGGTAGAACACACCCATCTCGACAGGATGAACGTTCGGCGCAGTGAAGTGCGACGAACTTCGAGCCTCAAGAACAGATGCAATTATCCCAGCGATAACTGAACACTGCTGTGACAGATGGCAAATATGAAATGATACGATTCTGTTATAAGGATACTACTCATTACAGCTACAATCAACATCAACACTCAACCATATCCACCACCATTACCACGACCAATCACCATTCCCATTTATCATCATTATCATTATTCATCATATATTTCTTAAACATGGCGTACCTTTATTAATACTATTTTACCACAACAAACATGTATTACAAGTGTAATACGGAAGTAAACTGACATACAAACAAGTACTTAATACGTCTGACACTGCACGGGATCACATAGTATTTGGCTACGGCGTAAATAGGCCTCGTAATTTGATGCACAACAGGCTATCAAAGATCTCTCGACGTTTGTAAACAAAGACGGGTATCGTCACGTCACCCCGCCTTACTGGTAGTTTGGCGTATCAGTTTGTATATCACGTGATGCGTGACGTCATTGCCGACAATTGCAGGCAGTATTTCGTGGCCGCATTAGAGCTGAAAAATAATAGTTCTTGAAGCCGATTTGAAATCACGTCTGCATCGTTGACGTTGAATGAATTGAAGCATATCACGCTAGTTTGTGTTTTCATAGTTGTTTTCCTGTACAAATTATGCATACACATTCACGAAATCTGTCCTGCGTGCAGTTTCATCTGATGTCCCACTCATGACATGAATCTGCGATGATTACTTACAAAATGGTTTATACATTTTCCTCCAAACGAAAGATGAAACGAAAGTCACAAAAAGGAGAATGTTTTGTGGTTGTTAACGTTATTTAATTCACCCGGACACTATAAAACATTGCCTGGCCTTATTATCTGCATTTTAATGTATGTTACCTTCAAAATTATTGACCGTGAACATGTCACGTCATGGCATGGGCGTAGCCTTGATTAGTCTCGCTGCGAGCCGTTATTTATGCATCATTAATGAAAGCACCAGTTGTTGATTAAGGCCGTTAGATCATAAACTAACGAGGTTGGAAAGGCCTTGTGTGGATGTACTTTACATGGTTAACGAACTTGTTGAGAAGGGAACAGCCTCCATTTTGTTTCGGGGATAAACCTTTACAACAGGCTCTTATTCAATCACCGTAAACTACTCTTTACATGTCACGGAAATGATAGGTCTATAGACATTACATGTATCATGGACCTAATAATGAGTAGGTCCATGTATGTATTATGTGGTGCATATTTGCGACTTCGGCACATTAACACTTTGGGTGCGGGGCTACAAATCAAGGTATGTTAACCAGGGACTGGGTTATTTTGGACTTCTGTGTATACCCTTTCAAGATTGTACGATTTTTTTTGTAAAAATCCAAATCCTATCGTGACAAAACATTTTAATTCATTTAGTTTGTTCAATGTGTCTTCATTTTACGATGAATATCATTGGTAGGAACTTCAGTGGCGTTTGTCATTCAAATTAAAAGATATACAACTGATTCTCGGCGATCCGGTGGGCCGTTAGCACCCAAGGTGTTAAGAGTTAATCCTGTATCATACCCGGAATATTATATGGAAAGTTTATGGAATTCTGTTGTAGTGGTAATTAAAGGGTTATGCTGTCTCGAATCGATGCGGGTACCGGTCGGTTTCTGATTATCACTTTTTTAAACCTGATTTTTGGTTGCATTAACCAAGACAATCTATAATCGATCACCAGAACTCTTCTCAGGAAATAAATTGTTATAAAGAATTCAAGTCAACAATTTTTTTTCAGTAGGTTAAAAGTTCTAGTCCAGTTGATTCATTCCTTTTCTGAGTCATTACAAAGAACAAACCAAGCACTAATTTGATCTTATGATTATTCTGGTGGTAGCTACTTCAATCCATGACGATATACAGAGAATAAAGAAAAACTATGCACCACAACATTTTTTTGTGTTCATAAAATATTAAGCTTTGCAAAACATATTTCGTAGAGAATTGAAAACTCAAGCTTTTATGGGTGCAAATTTCCATCCTGAGTAATAGCAGGTGGAAATTTTCGTTCCTCATAAATCAATTTCTGATTTGGTAACGGTATCAACCATTGTCTTATCCCGATGTTAAAACATCATTCACGTGTACCTCGGTTATATAGACATTAACACGAAATTGAATTGTGCAAACTCAAAAATGCATAAATATTGACTGAACTAACCCTCTTTCTGGACTTTAAATCAAAGTTAAGGGATTATAGGTCCATGTACTGGGGCGGATTAAGGGAGTGGAAGCCCGGCCCCCTTTTGGGGGTCATTTTCTTTTTCATTTTAACGGGGGGTTTCGCCGATTTTCAACAAAACAGGGGCCGCCCCCTATTAAAAAAAATGTTTGGTTCCGCCCTTGATACATGTACGTTGTCTACCCGCGAGTTGTAGTGAATGTACAAACGCTAGACTGAGCGGAGGATACTTTGTGTATTAATAAGCAAAAATCCTCATTAATTTTTTTGTTAACAATAACGTTATAACAATAGTAAACAATTACTGGTTTGAAATTGAAATGTTATATAGCTTTAGAACAAATCTATACCCCCGTAAACGTAATGAATGTTCATTTATTATACCTCTACAAATTCCAACAATACAGAAAAACTGAAAATAACTTATAATTATAACCAATAAATAAATAAATAAATAAATGCTCTATTTATATTCATGTAAATACTCTATGCTATTTTTGTATTCAATTAAACGTCTTTGCTTTATTATGAAATGTGTACAGAATGTTAACATCTTTTTCTTTTGCTCATTCTCGAGTCTTAAAGATTGTGTCAGGGATGTGCAAGTCCATTACTTCCCTTCATTATCAATACCAAACGGTAGTTTAGTACTTACAAATGGTGTGTTGAAAGTTTGAGATCCATACGTCATGAATTTGTTGTTTTATGAGAAAAACTAAGAACGACATGTTACCAGAATGTTGTTCTTTCAGTGAGTTTCAATTTTGCTCAAACTGCGAATCGCGGTTTTTGTGTAATGTCGCAAGACCAGCGTAGCGCTCTGATTGGCTAAACGGCTAACCTCCGCACGACCGTTGGCTAACGGCTGATCGGACAATTTTGGAACGCCACGTGCACGTTTGACGTCGCGGATTTTTTGAATTTGCTGCCCAGCAATTTGAAAAAGGATGAAGTTTAACCGTCCAGATTTTCACCAAAACTCAATATTTTACCCCAAGTCTCTATGAGAGGTGTTTATTTATATCAATCTTCACATTGGATATGATTTCAGCTGATTTCATTCATCTAGATGTTTTTTGACGTGCAAATCAATGACACAATATTTAACGTTACAATGTGACGCCTGCAGAGCTAACTTTGTAAGCCCTCCGCAATTTGAGGTTAGACCTATATACAATATTTCATATACCCCCAGAATACGTCTATTTTGGTATTTTAAAGAACACATTTTTAATCACGCATTTGACTATTATTTTTAGCGAGAATCTTAGTTCTTTGAATTTCGCATTATATATGAATATATACACGTCAGAGTTTTGAGTCGAGACTATCACAAATTTATTTTCAGGACTATAGGAGCGTTGTTTTGCGTTGCCTTGTCTCGATCTCCTGATAGCGGCATAAATGAAGAACACTTGATAGAAGGATAAAAGACAAGATTTTGTGTGGAAGTCAGGTATCATTTTACTATTAAAACATGTGTATTACTTATGACTGATTTAAAAATCTTTGGTTATCGATAGCCTTTAAAAAGGGAGACGATAGGACTGGGAGAAGATCATAGAGATTCTAAAACCAAATTGAAACATATACAACCAGTCCAACTTGTGCACGGACTGGAATGTACCGTACATCCAAGCAAGACATGCAAGAGGTAATCATCACTCGTTGATTTCATTCAGTAAAAGAAAATGGGGCACGTTTAAATCATCACTGGTTTTAATCTACAACTAGGATGGAACCCACGTAAAGCTAAACACAAGAAATTTGCCCTCTATAAATTCCAACAATACAGAAAAACTGAAAATAATTCACAACTTATAACCAATAAATAAATACTCTATTTATAAATATTCATTTTGTATAAATACTTGTCCAATCAAGGAGGAAATATTTTGACAGCAAAACTTTCACTGCACAAACCCTGATCAGTGTATCCAGCTCTGGAATCATGTGAGCTAAATTTGGAGGTGCTACCGATCCTGCACCCTTAAAGGTCAGTGATATGAGTGTATGGAGTGTATCTCCTGGTTGGAAGGATTTATCTTGAATTTGTTTACTTAAGCTAACTCAAGCATGAACATACTAGCATTTTGTTTCTCTTGAGCCTCGATAGAAATAGACCCCATCGAGAGCTTCACAACAGATTTGTCTGTCACAATGCATACTGAAGGAAGTTATGTTAGAACGAGTCAAGTTTTGACTACCAAATTTTCACAATAGAATCCTTTCACAGTTTACATGGTTTAATTGATTCTAGAGTACTTTCACCCCAAGTCGAGGACTATCCCCCAATCATGTTATTAAATTCAGCTTATTGTTAAATTTAAATTTAAGCTTAAAAGGCAGAGCGTCTCGTTTGAATGCCTGAAATCAACATTGTGTAGATACACTGGTACAGAGAAGGAAATACCATCTAAGAACCGTTAACAAGGTATAGGAGCTAGAAACTCAGTTTTAGTGGAATTTTAGTGACCGATAGACTAAGCTCTAAAAGTCTATAAGTCTACTTTCAGACCCGTACAGGTGTTCATCATGTATGATACATGGAACTTTTTCCCAATTACAAATGTGTATCATGTGCATTTTATAAACATTTCTAAGTTTATGCATAATTCCCACGCATATATTATTCATAAACCAATACATGATTACTGAAATTCATATAATATTCCTGAAGTGGTCTTTAGTGAGCTTCACAGGAGTATAACCATGGAGCTACAGTGATCTAAATGACATTACATTTTGGTGCATTTATCAAATTCTGGGTAATTACTGATCTTCACAGACATGTCCTTCATTTATAGCCTGAAGGCGTGAGTGATGTTTTACTGTATTTCTGGAGGACAAAAATGAGAATCACTGCCGTTAAATGCTTGGGGTGTGTGTGTGTGTGGTGTGGGGGGGGGGGTTCTGGGAAAGCTCCCCCTGAAGACATCTAACGCGGAGGAGTTAACTATGTACTAGTAAACTTTCCAGTTTATAGCCACTGACTAACATTTACCACAGTCAAAAAAAAAATGTGGGCTACATAATTATCCTCCACGCTCAAAGTGTCTTTAATAAGGTCCAAAAATGAAGCCCTGGAAAAATTGTATTTCAAAATAATGATTAATAGTGCTTTGAGAAAGTGAAAATCTACAAGCATTCAAATTGATCGGATTCACCTGCCCATTTCCTCCCGTAAACTTACTGTGTGCAGATCTAGGCTATTTTATCATCTACCGGAGTAGAAATTGTTTATTCATGCATACCTTGCCATTGGCAGCATAACTTTCCAAACTTTTGTATTCTAGGGTTGTTTATTAAAATTTGTCCATTTAAACACTACTATGTAGCTCACATATTACAGTTTGACATTTTTTTTTAAATTGAAGCTCCACAAAGTGTTAGCCTATCACTTAAAAAAAATGTTGTCCTCGGAAAATTTTCCTTGGGGAGTTGTCCCCGGGGAGTTGTCCTCAAGGGAAGCGTTGATCTTGGGGGGGGGGGGATTGACCCTGGGGAAACTGTCCTCCGGAGGAGATGTCAGAGATGTCCTCTTGGGGTCATCCTCAGGGGAACCCGTCCTCCGGGGGAGTTGCACTGATACGTCTTGTTTGTCTTCGTTGGATACTGGAGAAAATTCACTCCATCGTATAACTCCTGTCTAACTGCTTGGTATCAGACACCGATGACGACATCATGATACTCCTCCGCGATGAGGCGTCGTACGTATTTCTCCTCGTCGTCTTGGACGGTGCTTGGAACGGATGACAGATCACCTGGGTGAGATGGGTCCGGAAGTCGGACGTGAAGACGGCATAGACGAAAGGGTTGATGGCACTATTGAAGATGCAGGCCAACCGCCCTAGGAGCTGGATGACCACGTCGCTATACCCTCGGATAACCAGCTGGTGCATGTGGTAATGCGCCAAGAAACCGTAGACGAGCCAGAAGCCACGGCAGAGGAGGAAGAGGAGGACGAGGACGGTTATCAAGCGGAGCATCTGGAAGTTACGGCGGAGTTGCCATCGGGCAACGCGGTCCCCTTCGATCTGTTCGTGTTCACGGACGGAGTAGATGATGGCGCCGTAGCAACAGGCTAGGAATCCTATCAGGACAAGGTAGAACAACCCCATCTCGTACAGGATGAAACGTTCGGCGAGTGAGTGCGACGAACTTCGAGCCTCAAGAACAGATGCAATTATCCCAGCGATAACTGACACTGTGTGACAGAGGAAATATGAAATGAATACGATTCTGTTATAAGGATACTACTCATTACAGTACAATCAACATCAACATCAACATATCCACCACCATTACCACGACCATCACCATTCCCATTATCATCATTATCATTATCATCATCATTATTATTATTATTGTCATTATTATTATTATTATTATTATTATTATTATTATTATTATTATTATTATTATTGTCATTATTATTATTATTATTATTATTATTATTATCATTATTATTACTATTATTGTCATTATTATTATTATTATTATTATTATTATTATTATTATTATTATTATCATCATCATTATTGTTATTATTATATTGATTAGTAATAGTGCTAGTTCTACTACAACTACTACTACTACTACTACTACTACTACTT
>JZLH01S0010885.1:41119-58925 GCA_001188425.1 Eucidaris tribuloides
TGGCTTAGAAAGACTTCCAACAAATAAAAAAAAACTGCCAATTTGTTCCTCTGACATGGCCTCAGAAAGAAGACACCACGCCGCAAAGACGAAATCGCCTCCTATCTTCATAAGATAGTGATAAAGAGGATACGCCTCATATTTCAGAAAGGACCTCCTCAAGTTGTAATTATTAGTCTTTCTCAATTCTAAAGGCAGTTTATTATTGGAAACATCCTAAAATTTGCTGTAATGCGACTTTTTAGTACATTTGATATAATAATGTGGAGAGAAGACCATCATCCTTATATTAGCATTATCCTCCTTATATCACTATCTTATGAAGATAGGAGGCGCTTTCGTCTTTGCGGTGTAATGTCCTCTTTCTGAGACCGCGTCAGAGGAACACATTGACATTTTTTGTTAGCTGGAAGTCTTTCCAAGCCATTAAACCCATTTCACGGGAAATATGAAACCGAATTACAATGCTAGTGTGAATTAACCCCCACCCCTATATACACGGAGGCGAAAAATGGTTAAATTTTATGTTCCCGCCCCTCTGCCGTGGGTGCGCCTGCATTTGATACTCTCTCCGCCTTGGAGAAGGAAGGAAAAAAGATTGTCCATTGATATCTTTTCAAATGATTTGTTATTTTCCAATTATAAACTTCATTAGGACGTCATTATAGGAAGACCCCTTCAACTCAAAATGCATGCAATATAGTGAATGTGCAATACTTTTGAGCATGGAGGGTACCAATTATATTCACACACACTGGCTAGAGTGTATATTCATAGTTGTTTTGAATTTGTTTACTGTTTAATGCGGAGAAACAAACATCCATTTCCTCGTTTTGGCATAATCTTGGGTCCTGATAAAAATAGAAAGCTACACAACAAATATTTTGGAAAATTATTGTACAACAAAGCGGAAATGTGTGATTATGAAATTTTCACAGCAGAAACTTTAAACATTATACTTGATTCTGGAAGCATTGCGTCCTGAATTTAGGATTAATTCCAATCTTGCCACTACTCTTTAAAAGTATGTACTCACCACGTGAAAGAATATTGTGGCAGCATATAAGAAATGGGCTACATTAAACTGTTCCTCGCGGAAGGCGATGTATCCGGCCCCAGTGATGTCGACCACGCCACAGATCGCCAGGAAGAGGACATCGATCACGGCTAGATGAGCCACGTAGACGTTGTGGACAGTCTTCATCTTGGGTTTGGCGAAGACGACGTAGACCACGAGCACGTTACCTATGAGACCTATGATGGTCACTATCAGCATGAGGGAGAAAACGACTGAGGACACGGTGTGGAGTCTCTCGGCCAGCCCTTCCGGCAGTGATACCGTCTGGTTGCAGGCGATGGTCAGGAAGATGTGCGAGCAATCGTGATCATGGGCGGGCGCCATGTTGATTCACTAAAGCCCGCCAAATCAGCCGAAAACCTTAACTATTTATCAGTCCTGATCTGTCCTCATTCAAATGGTCACTAATAGATTTTATTTCTGGAACAATTCGTGCCAACTCAGCAAGTACCCCCGCAAGTACACAACTCAGACAAACTACCTTGGAATTACAATCCTGACTTGTATAATTACTGCAGACACGTTTGGCTTCTGGACCAAGTCGAACGACAAAGTAGAGGTGATGACCGGAGCTTTTGATTGAGTAGGACCTAAAACTGTCAAACGATCCTCATCGGTGTATCAAATTCTGTTTCTGATGTTTCCAAAATAATGATAGAGACTTTGCCAGAGATGGGCTTACGTGACGACAGAGCTCCCTTCCGAATCACGCCTGTTTGGTATCCAGACAAATTAAGCCACTGCAACCAGGTACCAGCAACATCTCTAAACCGGGCAATAAAACTGAGACTGGTTAAGTCCCGTTTCGATGTCGACCGACTTGTTAAAGATATTGGCTAACATTTACCACAGTTAAAACAAATCTGAGCTACATGATTCCCCATGTTACCATTGTCTTTGATAAGGTCTAAAAATGACGCCCTGAAAAAAATTGTATTTAAATGATTATTTAGTGCTTTAAAAAAGTGAAAATCGTAAGTTGATCAGATTCACCTGCCCATTTTCTCCCATAGACTTACTATGTGTCCACCTACGCTATTTAAACCTCGCCCGGTTTGTTTATTCATGCATAACTTGCCATTGGCAGTGTAACTTTCCAAACTTTTTTTTATGCTAGGGTGTTTATTTGTCCATATGAACACTACTATGTAGTTCAGATATCAAAATTTGACAATTTTTTAAATTGAAGCTCCACAATGTTAGCCTATCACTTTAACGTATGATTAATGTCTTAACCCGTTGGATCCCAGAGTCTGTATTTCCCATAGAGTTTAACAGGGTACATCCGGTTCCCGTAGGCATCGGGATAATGTTTTTAAATATGATCCCTTCTGTATTTACAAGAGGGTATTTTCTATCAGTGATAATAACCCAGTTAGGTTTCTAGTCCAAGATTGTTTTACTTAATTATGTTTTCAGGTCACAAACGAATCATAGGGTATTTTCTTTCGGAGTTATTATTCAGTTTGGTCATGTAGTTCAAGATTGTTTCACTTTATCATTTTTTCGAATCACCAACGAATCACAGGTGAATAGATTTTAGCGTGCAAAATATCATTATATTATAATTTAGTGATGACACTATTCATTGAAGTTTCCACTTTCAACCATCATAATATTGATTTCCGTTTACGCCATCATTTAAGGCCATATAATGATATTATCATTTAAGGCTTTATAGGGTGTAATCATTATTATTTCAGGTTTGAATATCGTATTGGTCATGCTGTTTAGACTTTAGAAAGGGTGATCCTATTGGGAAACTGGCCTCGACCTGACGGGTTCCCTTTCAATTTTCAAATTTCATATACCATCATATTTGTTACTGTATAAGTAAATAACAAACGATCTGTGCAGTGACAAATGCTCTGGTACCAAATTTATACTTCAGCTCTCACTCGCTGGATTGCGACAATATATTCGTGTTTGTAGAGCATTTAGCAAATTTCAGTTCAAAATGGAAAAAAAAAAACAAATGTGGGATAAAGGACGGTTTGGATTTAGGATTACAGCTAGAATACAGCATAAGAATGAACGTTAGGTTTGGGGTCAGCTTAGGGGCAGTGTTTTCTAAAATTGGTGGTGTTTCCTGTTGCATTGGCTCCATAAACAAATGGGTCGGATTACAACTTTCAAGGTATAGTCCTCATTACCCCCCCCCCCCCTCCCCAGGCAATTACTTCCTCGAGGACATTTTCAACCGGACAATTACCATCCTGACAATTACACCATGGACAATTCCCCAAGATGAATTCTCCCAGAATATTTACCCCTGGACAACTGCCCCTCTTATGATTACTCCCTAACTATTATCCCCAGTACTATAGTCCTTTAGTTATTATCCTAAGGGTAATCATCCGGGCACAGGGTAATTGTCCGGAAACGTCCAAAGGCATGTGGACATACTGTGAACACCATCTTTAATAGAATCCACGTTGCAAACCGCGACACCAACTCCTAATCTCCCGTGGTAATATTTCTGATTATAATACTTGTATCAGATACGCCTCCACTTGACAAACCACACATGTACACACATACACTCTCACACACGCCCACACCCACTTACCCATCCACTTACAGAGGGCACAAACCACACACGCGCACACAAACACACACAGAAACACACAGACACACACATACATGTACACATACACATATCGCCTGTAATCACAGCACACACGCAGTTATGGTTTCCATGATGACACCAAGGACACACAATATATTCTACATGTATAATAGGACAATTTTATAACGAGGTATACAAACTGGAATTTTATTTGGTCACAGTTAACAACAATTGCATTTGTGGCAAAGAGATATCCGATATGCTCAATATCATACAGTATTATTTATTACAATCTTTGAATTTGGAATGAAAAATTTTCGTCACTACCCCCTCCGTAGGCGTACGCAGGATTTTGCGAAGGGGGGGTGTCTATCCGCGGCCAAATCGTAGGTCTAAAATGTTTCCCGGTCAGCCCAGCCGCCGAATTTTTTTTTTTTCACTCCAAATCCGAGGTCCAAAATTTTTGCCAGTCGACCCAGCCGCCGAAAATTATTATTTTTTTTCATTCCAAATCCGAGGTCACAATTTTTTCCCGGTCAGCCAAGCCGCCGAAAAGTCGCTTAGCGGGGGGGTGGGGGGGGGGGGGGTAGCGGTGAAAAAATTCAAAATTTTCGAACACCCCCCTTTTGCTAAAGGGGGGTGTTTAACACGTAAAACACCCTTTTTCCCAACGGGGGGTGTTTGAACACCCCAAACACCCCCCCCTGCGTACGCGTATGACCCCCTCCCCCTCCCTCACGCTGAGCGAGTTTTCGGCGGCTGGGCTGTCCAGGAAAAAAATAGACCAGGGATTTGGCCGCGGATGAAATTGCCTCCCCTGACGACATACGCCAGGTACGCTACTGATCTCACGAAACAAAGAAAGTTCAAAATATGTCTACAATACAAATAAAAATACACACTCATACACAAAGGCATTACATACAAACATACAAACATACAAACATACATATACACATGTACACATGTACACACAATTACACACGCGCGTGCACGCGTTCATATAAATTTTAGTATCATGTTTCCCACTACGTCTCTATCTTCATAAATACTCATAATACCGGGAAGACGTTTTTTTTTCTTGAAATCATTTTGTACGAGAATGGTAAAGTTGTCCACACTTATATATCGTATACATATACCTCAAATAATTGTGATGTCTGCATTATTTTGTAGGTAACAATTTTCTGAACCCCCTTTTTTTATAGAACCTAGTTCTTCGATACGCTTTTACGCTTACACGTGTCATCAACAACAAATCATCATCATCATCATCATCATTATCATCATAGTGCATAACGTTGGTCATAAAGCACAAGTTTACATAAAAAATACGTCATTGTCTGCCTTGCCACGTTCACTCCAAGACTCTATAAAACTACTGTCTCACTGCGCCGTCTAACGATTCCATCTGACAAACGACCGCGTACGTTTACTGGACGTTTATTGGACTTTTAATTCGTTTTTCAACTGGTTTACAGACATAGACGTTGACAGACGGCGCTAGCCGTTCTGCATGTCTAAAGCTATTGTCACACTGCGCCGTCTAATGATTCCGTCTGAAAAACGAACGCGTACGTTCATTAAACGTTTTTTGGACTTTTTAATTCGTTTTCAACTGGATTACAAACGTATCTAGACGTTGACAGACGGTGCTTTCCCGTTCTGTTCCATTCTATTTTATTCCATTTGCCACCGTCTGACACCGTCTGATGTAAATATTTTAGACGGAGGCAGACGGAATTGTTAGACGGCACAGTGTGACAGTAATACTTAACGATTGCCACCGTCTGACACCGCCGAGGTAAACATTTTTAGACGGAGGCAGACGGAGTCGTTAGACGGCGCATTGTCACACATCGTGCGTGATTCATGAACCTTGGGGCACAATGTGAGAACCAGATATTCAAACGACAAAATCGTTTGTAAACTGTATCAAAGGTTAACAGAAATCCGCGTATAACGCTGGATGGTTCTGTCAAGTCAGATTTTACATGCGATTTAAGCAACGTAGATTCCATTTATAGAGTTTCGACATGGACGTTTTCTTTCTATTTTCTTTTCTTTCTTTCTTTCTTCTTTTTTTTTGGGGGGGGGAGAATAGCACTTTTTAAAACGATAAGCTCCTTCCCCACCCCTCCCCCTTACAGCTGTTTCGGAAAGTTTTTTCGAAGAAAGAAACGGGCAAAGACGTAAATCAACTTTTTTATCGGTCCTTGCTGAGGGTGAGTGTCACACTGTACCCCTTATTAAGGTTGTCTTTATCACCATGTACCATAATTCTAAGAAACTCACAGTGTCATTTTTTTTCTTAAAGGTTAGTGACATGATTGGGAACACTTGAAAATGCCTCAAGAACCAAATGAGTTGAAATATACACCATCTTTACACTAGCAGGAGTGGATCTCCCACATGGGAGGATTTGTCTGTAATTTGTTTACTTAAGGAGAATCAAGCATAGACATAGGAGTATCTTATTTTTTTCCGGGGACGATAAAAATAAGCCCCATAGAGAGCCACACAGCAGGTTTCCGTGCTACGAGTTATGTTGACATTGTTTATTTTAGAATGAGTCAACGTTTGACGACATGATTTTCACAGGAGAATCCTTGCATAGTTTACTTGATTCTAGAGTAGTTTGAGCCCAAGTTGAGGACTACCCCAATCATGTCATTTACCTTTAACTTATTTCTGTTAGCTGCCCGCTACATCTTCCTTTGAATCACCTGCTCATTCTATTTTAAGAGGTACATCTATATTCAGAGATGCAAGAAATCAGAAGTTAGTTTAGGTGGTGCCATGGCATTTATTGGCAGTGTTAGATATACAGAATCAGTGATTGCAAAACAAAATTGAAAGGAAAATATTCATTACAGGGATTGGTCTCCTATCGAGAATGTGTTTTAAACTATTACGATTTGTTTTGATGTAAGCCACCAATATTGATGTTGTTTTATAGTTCTTTGTTTATTTGTTTTCTGTGATTGTCACTTTGATTTATAAATGTTTATTGTTTGCATAACGTTACCAATTTATAAAAAAAACAAGAAATTTAAAAGAAAAAAAACAGGACACAGGAAAGAAGTAATCGATCAATTTGCATGGATAACTAGGACATAGACCTTCGATGTGATCGTAAAGTCAACCCATTTGTTTAATATTTCTTCCTGAACAAAATCGCCGTAGTGTAGTGAATATTCTACGGTAATTGCCATACCAGCATTATTATTTACATTTGTGTGGAGGTATACGTGTTTTGTGCGAGTTAGGATATAAATAAATGAATTTATCATTGAATATTTATCATCAAACTTCCACTCAGTTTACCGTCAAGAATCGCATACGCGACTGGCAACTCGCAAACATGAACGATTCTACACAGTTACTACTGGGAATATTTTGCAAAATATTTGCATTAAATAATAAAAAAAAAACTTACTGTGAAACTAATTTATAAATAACAAGAAAAATTTATCTGAAGCGGGATTTGATCCAGCGACCACATGATATCAAGCCCTGTGCCGTACCACCTGATCTGTTCAGTTCTACATGGTGTTCGTTCGTGAACCAATTTCTTTGTTGCATGGGGCGCCAGCCAGAAGCTATACCTTCATGCGCACTTATACTTCGATGCAACCCGTTAGCGGGTATTTCATACGGTGGTTCTGGCCATTATGATACCAGTATTACACAGGACACCATTGCTCCTATAGTAATCCATCGAAATCAAACCCAGCACCGTGTTTGTAGAGGTGGGTTATAAATTGTCGTATATGCAATTTTAAGAAGTGCAGAAGCGTGAAGTTAAATGTGAAAAGATGAAATAAAATAACTTTTGCGTATCTTATGCATGGTAATGCAACTTAACTTTTTCGGTTCAAGGTTAAAGTTGTACCGGTATTTTTTTGGTATATTAAGTTTCATGCACGTTATAGATCTAATTACATTTAATTGCATTAGCAAGGTGAAATGAAAAAAGAGTTTCATAACGCAATTTACTTGATGTGGTGACAAGATTAAATTACGAATCTTAAAAAGACAATAAAATACATAGAAGATCGATGTTGATTACAATTTGATTTTCAAGTACATTTGCTAAAAATACTAAAAAGAGTTACCAAACCAATAAATAGTATTTTTTGGAGTGATTTAGAGCTTAATTCTGATTTTACGCATAAATTAGCATAATTTGTTGATATGAAATTAATTCTGGATAATTAACTATACAGTTTTGTATTTTACGTCGTGGGCGACGTGCGTACCGATTTTCGGCGCGATCGCACGGCCGAGATCTCGGCGGGGGGGGGGGGGGGTGGGAGGCAGAATCTTCCCCAACCAGATGTAGCATAGTCAAAAAAGCCCAGCCTGATTAGGGTTAAAGCCACAGGCTAACATTGACCACAGTTTAAAAAATGTGAGCTACATAATCCTCCATGCTCCAAGTGTATTTGATAAGGTCTAAAAACGAAACCCTGAAAAAAAATGTACTTCAAAATGATGAGTTGGTGCTTTAAAAAGGTGACAATCTACCAGCACTCAAATCGACCGGATTCACCTGCCCATGTCCTCCCATAGACTTACTGTGTGCAGATCTAGGCTATTTTATCATCCACTGGAGTGCAAATTGTTCATTCATGCATATCTTGCAAATGGCAGCATAACTTTCCAAACTTTAGGTCAGATACCACAGTTTAACTTTTTTTTAATTGAAGCTCCACAATGTTAGCCTATGGCTTTAAAGCTTTGTTGATGCTGATATATTACATGCTACATTATAACATGTTGACTGCATCTGGAATATTAATCGAAGAAATCCAATAACTTGTAGTAAAATAGATTTAAGTAAACTTGCATGTGGTGGCCGAGTGTTGGTTAATAATCTTGCCATTGACACTACAAGCGGTCATCCATGGTCGAAAACAATAGCTGCATAACATGGGCTCCACTTGAAAGTCTTAAGCCTCATTTAGGTTATACTTCAGTCTATCTTGCCGTTATTTTGCGCCTCAGCCGCTGCCACCATTCCGCTGAAAATCGATCTCGGATTGCTTCGAAGAACTGATGGCGAATCAAACTCTGCTACCTGCATAGGAAGACAATAAAACATACATAATTCACGTGTCATCGTTATGTTTTAGTGAAACCTTCATATATCTTAACGGTTATTTTTCTCGCTTAGTGTGTACTCCGATCGGCAAATGCACTTAAGATACGTGCGTTTACACGTTCAACATTTTAACATCTTGAATTTTGGGGGGTTAGGATATATAAGTCTGTTCAGTTTCGAGAATGTGGTGTGCACCCTAGCTGGGAGCTTCTAGGGCACTGCAACAGATAATCCAGATTAAGCTTTTTCTGCACTAAATAAATGCATAGCAAGCTGAAGATACAGTCTTTTGTTATACCCTAGGCAGCACTCCAGTCATGGAGGACGAAGTGATTTCTCGTTCTCAAAACGATACAGGTCTATACTTGAAGGGCATGTGAGATAAAATATTAAAGGGGAATGAAACCCAGACATCTTACTGAATTCAGAGAGTACAAACAATACAAGATGAAAACATAGTGAATACTTTGACAAATTTGGTTGAAGCGTTCAAGAGTTATGGTCGTTCAAGAGTTAATTTGCATCTTGTATGGAGGATCCTTAATGGCAACCTTTATCCATTTTCAGATGAAAGTTGGAGAACTTCTCATTGGATTTGACACAAATTTTCATAATTTGCAGTTTTCTGAAGTGTTCAGTTGAGAAAGAATCAAATTCTTCAGAAAAACATGTAGTATCATTTTTTCAGGAACATACTTGCACAAACAAGCAAAGCAAATCAATATTGATAAAAAGTGAGAATAAGTGAAAATTTGTGTACAAAACCAATGGAAGTTCTCCAGCACTTTCATCCAAAGTTTGGTAGACGTGCCATTTAACATCCTCCATAACAAGGATCAATAAACTTTGAACAAATATAAATCTGAAGCGCGTTTCAACAAATCGTTCAAACTTTCACTAATTTCCTTCTTGTATTGTTCTGTAATCTCTGAATGCAGGAATGTGTCTGGGTTTCATTCCCCTTTAACCCTAAATGAACCGGGCTATTTCTGGTCTTGTTATCACCGGGGAGGGAGGGGGGAGGCGGGGGCAGACAGACAGGATGTGACATCTATTAAAAAATGTCAAATGCTTGATTTATTCACATGTTAATGACTCAGAAAAAAAATCATAAAATTCTTAATGTCTTGTTTTAATAATTGGAGACTTAACTGTGATGAAAATCCTGGTAGCCTGGGTGTAAGTGATATCTAGTTCAATGACGTGTTTGTGGAAATTCAATCCATTCATTTTACTTATGCTACATGGAAAAATTAATGTATGTTCAAAAGACAGGAATGATGAATGGAAGAATTAAATAGTTAAAGAAAAATAAAGAAAACTGAAGAGAAAGCAGAAAATGTAGGTATATACTTATACTTAAGATAGATGGAGAGATATCAGATATTTGTATTTTAGTAGAAAAACGGGGATAAATGAAAAGAATTTGAGAGGACAGAAAATTTGAAGCAAATAGCTTACCTTTCCATCGTCCATGACCAGTATTCTGTCTGAGTCCAGGACCGTGTTGAGTCGATGTGCTATGGTCAGTGTGGTACAGCCACTGAAGGCTTTTCGGATTGTTTGTTGGATCAAGCTGTCTGTCTCGGTGTCAATGGCTGCTGTTGCCTCGTCCAGGAAGAGAATCTGAAAGGAAAAAATCACTACTTTGATATACTTGCACTTTTTAATATCTTTTCAAAATCGATACTTGACATTTTCAAACTCTTAGGCCCGTAGTCATCGCAGAGATTTCGGTTATACATGTTGCGTATATGAAAGGTTGAAGTATGAAAGGTAGTTCCTTTCAAAACTAAATTTTCATCTTCAAAATTCAGACTTTCAAATTCCATTGATGTTACATAAAGAATGTGTTCAGGCATTGTAACCTACACAATATGATTGTATGATCAGGAACAGCATGGCGTTTCTCTTCACAGGTTTCAGTACGTTCATGTAAATTATTATTGTGTATACGTAATGCTCGAATCCAAAAGTAAAAGCGACGTCACATTAGTGAACGGAAAGTTCCTTTTCCCTCTGAACAAGCCTTGACATTTAAATGTCTGAGAACATTGTATATATATATAAATATATTATTTCACAGAGTTTGTACTCAATTACAGAGGGGATTTGAATAAAAATAGAAAAAAAAACAACAATGAGATTCCAATAAATCATGTGGGTATTTTACCTTGCTATTTCTCAGCAAAGCTCTCGCCATACACAATAACTGTTTCTCCCCGACAGAGAAGTTATCACCTCCTTCTGTGACTGGTGCCTCCAGCTGACTGTCAAGGGCACTTATCTGATGGGAATTAAACAAACATTATTATGTTAGTAGTAGTTGAAGTAGTATTAGTAGTAGAAGTAGTAGTAGTAGTAGTAGAAATAGCAGTAGTAGTAGTAGTAGAAATAGTAGTAGTAGAAATAGTAGTAGTAGTAGTAGATGTACCAATAGCAGCACATGTTATCGCAGAAGATACTGTGACCTTCATAATTATGTGCTAAACATAATACATTTAAACCCTCCCCCTCCCCACAAATTTACAGTGATCCCCAAATTCATTTACATCAGTAATATCACACATATCCCATGAAGCGGAATTCGTTTCGTTACATAATTTACTAACTGATCTGAAGGTGATATACCTCAATACTTTGCATGGCATTATAAATTTTAATAAAAAGATATTCCACACACACAGATAATATTGCAGTCTTTTTGATTCCCTAGAACCAAGATTAAAGAGAAATTGATCATTACGACAGTCTACATTAATTGTGCATCTATAATGTCCACCATAGCAGACAAATGGTTCATTTCCGATGTTTGAGTTAAAATGTCACTAGTAGAGAGAGAGGAAGAGAGGGGGGGGGGGGGTGAGTGCTTATTCAGACAAAACCACTTAAGTATACTATTGACTATTCAAATTCAGCAACATAACAAATTGTAACCCTAAAAAGACTGGGCTATTTTGATACCTAATATTACGAGGGGGAGCCCCCCCCCCCCCATTGAGATCTCGACAGCGGATTGTGCAATCAATTATTTAGGCAAATATATGCATTAAATCATATATATGCGAATAAATCACTAAAAACAACTTATAAAATATACTAGTTTTGGCATAGATATTCCGTATGAAAAATTGGCGTATATTGGCTTTTGCTATGAAACTCTTAATTTGTCGGAGACACTTATACGATCATAAACAGCATAAGAATAATCAATTTTAATCAGTAAAAGTAAAACTTACCTTACGTTTATGAATTTGGGCTGAAAACACAATTTGTATTGAAATTGTACATGCAATCACGTTTCTTAGCGATTTTTGGTCCGACATGGAAGTACAACATATTGCATAACTTCGGAACAACATGCCTGCATTTCGCAAATGATGCGCGAGAGTCGAAAAAAGGTCATGAATCACCGAGGGAAAAGCTTTGCGCGTTGCGAAATTATCGCGCGAAATGTCGAGGGAGGGCCTAATTAGGCCCAGAGCTTTTTTAGGGTTAATTGCACGATGCAAACATAATTTTTATTTCACAACAGGCAGAAACATTCATTTATATGTCAATTGGCAGAATTTTTTTCAGTGTACCTTGTCTTTCATGTAGGCCTTTTCCAGTACCTGCCATAGTTCGTCGTCGCTTCGTTCGTTTAATGGATCCAGGTTGTACCTAGAAACACAAAAATATAAACTTGTATTATTTTACGGCGAAATGAGTGCAATTCTCTTGTTATAACATGACGGAAACTCTATGCGAGTTGCATTTTCCCGTTCTGTGACGTTTGTCACTATATTTCACTGTTGTGTTTGTCTGGGCTAGTTATATAACACACTGGTCTAGAATGATGGTATGTATATCAAGCTAAAAAGTTTGCTATGTTCTCTTCTCTTACAAATGAAAAGAAATAAAAGAAAACGAGAATATCAACAAAACTAAGAAAACCAACCACAGACAACAGCAACCGCAAAAACCGAACTTTATGTACTAATAATGTCTTGTGATGCTGTGCAGTCTCATCGAAGATTTGATGTAATACTAGACTTTTTAGTCTCTGTTTTATTCAGCAAACAGTATTTTTTTAGACCTTAAATTATCATATCTTTATTTCAATATTATATTCCAAATTTTTGGTTCATAATTCCCGATAATCGGTTAATTGGAGTCACGCTGTCACTGTACTGTTATTCTCACCTGATTGTGCCCATGAAGAGGACGGAGTCTTGTGGGATGATGGAAATCCGTGACCTTAGGTCAGTAAGCCCGATTTCACCGATGTTAATGTCGTCTATGGTAATGGTACCCTTATCAGCTTCGACTAATCGGAAGAGAGCAACACTGAGTGATGACTTGCCTGTGAAAAGACAAGAAAAGAGACAAAATGTTATAAGACATGTAATTCTAAAAGTAAGAAAGATCCAGGACTATCACTGACAATCATCATCAGATGATCATCATCAGACTCACAAGAAAACACAAGAAAACAGGGAAATACCAGTAGTTATAGAATATGTGATTTTAAAAGTAAAATTCAAGGATAGATCTAGGATTGTCACTTACAATCATCATTGTCGTTGTGATCATTATCATTATGGTCATCATGATCATCATGATCATGATCATGATCATCATCATCATCATCATCATCATCATCATCATCGTCGTCGTCAATTTTATCCTTCATTATGAACATCATTACTGTCATATGCATCACCTTCATTACCACCATGACCACCGTCATCTCCACCACGAGAACAGCACTATCACTTTCATCAGCGTCATCATTATCATTCTCCTTTCACCCATGTCTTTGTCACTTTTTTTGTCCTCCTCCCCACAATCATCATCACCACCACCACCATCCCCATTATCACCATCATCATTGTCATCACCACCATCATCATCATCATTGTCATCAATTATTTTTTAACAAGACTCAACATGAAAAGGAATATGTATACATTTACATTATATTGTAACTTGAACAGATAATATAAGCTACTAGCAACAATCATTTTCAACTACTTTTTCACACCAATTGATATATCAAATATCGTTAATTTCTCTGTAGTTTGTTGACCTCCTGGATGTGAATGCCTATGCCCTGATGTTGTTCCGAATGGCCACCGTGGCTGGGGCGAGAACTGGAACTGCTTTTGTCCTAATCATCAACTGTTACCATCTGCATGGTCGTTTCTGACGCATCAGTATATGTATATATCGCCCTCTGTTGCTGGATTGGTTGTAGCATATGCCATTCAGGTGTGTATTTGATTCAGTGTATACATTTTAAATTTATGTCATGTTAATAATGTTGAATTTATTTCAATTCATTTGTCAAAAGCTATATTAAGACGTTGGCTACGGGAACCGGATGTTCTTCTAAATGTTACTCTATAGGATTTCAGTAATTCGGATGCAACAGGTAACTAAGGAGACTGCATCTTTATTGTTGTTTTATATACAAAAGCTGGTATTGAGAAAGGATGGCCTATTTTCAAATTATTCGTTTTGAGTTATAAAAATTTTACATATGGTTTACAGGATGCTTGTATCACACTCAAAAGCTTCTTGAGCCCTATTCCCTCCCAACCCCGCATCTGAACCCGACAGTATTTTCCTGATATATGTATTTTTTTTTCAAACTGTGAGCTGTTTGGTCCTTCCTTCTCTTCGCTTGTCACTTAATCACAATTGTTGCAAGGAAAGTTGGATGAAAGATGAAAATATAATCACTAGTAACGTAACCTTCCGATTATTATTAATGTGTATCTATGTAAATGGTCATATATACATCATCTTCTTTAACCCTTATTGTACTGGGCCTATTGTTCCATGAAAATAGCGGGGGGGTTGGAAGGCTCCTTTGACCTCGGGCCGTCGACCGCGTGATCGCGACGAACAACGGCACGGCAACGCGCCCACCACGTATTCTAACAAAATGTTATTGTTCTTTTATATAATGTCGTTTGATCAAATTATGCCTGAATTTACGCAATGCATTATGAATGAAATGCTAATTTCGCATAATGTTTTCGGGCTAGATACTCTTTTGTAGTGTTTTTAGGGCAAAAGTACTTAATAAGCATTTACGATATCTAAAGTTATTCCTTATGTATTTTATTTTTTTTTTCAATTTCTTCATGTATTTTTCCGACCTTTTAGTTTTGTCACTTGTTTTTTCAAGGATAATTGTCGGAGCAACCAGATCTTGAGATCATACACAGAATGAAATTATTCAATTTGAATCAGTATATAGCAAAAATAATTCATGAATATATTATTTTTTGGGCTGAAACAACATTTTGTATTGAAATTGTACATGAATCAAGTCACGTTTTTGAGGCATTTTATGGTGCGACATGCAGCATACAAATCATGCGTACCACCGACCACGTACCGACGTCGATGATAATGTCTTAAAAGATGCGGGAGATTCGAAGAAAAACAGTGACGACACGGTCGCAGCGAGAGCCTTTCGTGTTTGCAGATGATATCGCACGAAACGTTGGGGGAGCCGCTCCAGAGCGCCCCCCCTTGCCAGTTAGGCGTTAATCGAAAGAAATCATTTTTTATATAGTTCAATGGAAGTAACAAAACAATGTATAACACGGCGGACTGTTGTTTTCGGTGTTTTGGATCTACCAAGTTTGAAACAATGCTGGTGAAAACTTATTTTCTTGTTACGCTTTTGATATGAATATAAAGTCCTTGTATGTGCCAGTCACAATTATTCATTAAAAATATCGATTTCAAAAGCACTTGACACAGCTCACTAGCTAATACAAACTAGTCATGTACTACATGATGTATTTTGGTATATTCTGATATCTAATTCGTTTTACATTTTGTGAAGTATAATAAACACAACAAAAAAGTTTAACTACCCGTTTTTTCAAAACTACCATACTTTTAACGGAGATTAAGTTTTAAGCAAAAATAATTTGCTGGATTTCCTTGCACTCATTGGCTAATTATGCATGAAAGTGTGATTAATCTGTCAAACCGATGTAATGGGTGAGCAAGAATCAAAGGCCAAAAATGTCCACTTTTCAAAAGTCACAAGTGGTTATTTTTGCTGGAATTTGTAATGCACGGATTTTTTTTGACAAATTTTGTGTTTTTGGTGAACGATGAAGCGCTATTTTATGTTAATCATATATCGTTTGGACGCGCCTTACACCTTCCCTGGCACTTTTCGCATATTTTTACGCTTAATGAACTCAATTGAAAATATTTCCATATTCTCATCATTTTGAACTTGTAAAATTCTATAAATTCATTGAAAAAATCTGAAATCGGTATATTTTGCAACAAAATGTAGGCTTTACATGTTTTATATAAGCGAACATTAAGTTGTAAACGTTGTCATAGTGCGTGAGAACACTTTATGAAAAAGCAAAAAATGCCATTACTTACCATTATTTTTGGCATGAGAGTATGACTCCTGTGACTTTTGAAAAGTGCACATTTTTGGCCTTTAATTATGCTCTGACTCAATGCATGGTCCTTGACGGTATCATTTCACATTTCACACAGATGTTAGTCTTTATAAGTGTTTAGAGCATACATCCTGCCCAAATTATTTTGGTTCTAACGTATGTCGCTTAAACAAAGTTATGGTTGTTGAAAAGAGGGGGTAGTTTACTTTTTTTGTTGTGTGAATTATAAAATGTTACGATTAGATTAAGTTAATGCTTAATCTGTGTCAGCCTGCCAGCTCACTAGCTTGTTCCAGCTAACCATGACCATGGCTGGCAGACACAGAAGCAAGGCTTCTTTTCAGTTGAAAGGATACTGTGGTAACATGTAGGTGTGAGTATTAGTCACAAAACGATTGGGATAATCAATGTGATTCCTATTTAGTCTTCGACAAAATATAATAACTAGTAGTAGTATATCTACTACTACCACTAGGTCTTATGACCACTTCCAGCCAGTGGTGCCGCATGGGGGCAGAGGGCGGTTCTTCCCCCCCCCTATTTTTTTAAATAGGAAAAATGATGGGGATTCTTGAGTGATTTTTGAAATTTGACCCTCCTCAAAACGTCTTTTTGGCTGGTGAGGGGTTAAGTTTTGGTCGCTGTGCGTAAATTTCCATGAAAACTGTTCCAACGAGCCCCCCCCCCCCCCCCAAGGTATGCGACTTTTCGGTAGGTTTCAGGCAGAAATTATGCCGGAAAACTTCTCAGAAAATTTGTCGGATTTTTTTTTCCGCGAGAGAAACGCCCTCCCCTCCCCCTGCTCCAAACTAAACGATGTGTTCGGTCGCTGAGTCTGGGAAATGTTGGTAGACAATGTGGCAAGGAAAAACTTCCGATGAAACTTGTAAATAATTTTTTTTCCAGAAGCAGCCCACCCTTCACCCTCAGTGGAGCGAGTTTCGGCTCGCTTGACGTGAGATGAATTTAGGCCATGGAAAAACTCCCGAGAATTTTTTTGGGGAGAATTTTTGTTTGAAACAGGGGGGTAGTACTTTTTTTGTTGTGTGAATATATAATTTTACGATTAGATTAAGAATTTTTTGTCCCCGACATATTTCTCGCCCGCCTAGTTTGGAACTGACTAAATGCGTAAACATAGTAGACTGCATGCACTAGCGCAATACAATATCAAGACTCAACCGCTTTCCTTTGATGATCATAGAAAAGTTTGTTAGGCACAGATATGATGTGATTATAACTTAGTTTACGTATTTGTTATTTCGTAAGAACGCTTGAATCGCGAAGCCCTGAAACGTTACAATGCAAGAAACTCGTAAAGGAGTGCCTGACGAAGGGCAAGATCCAATTTCAAACGAGTACGCGTATGCGTACGAGACAACTTGCCTCTTGTACTGAAGGACCGTGAACTGCCAAACATACGGGCGGCAGAAGAAGATTGGTATTGTTGGGAGAACAGGAATCTGGTAAGAGACATGGTGATGATGAATGATGATGATGATGATGAATGATGAGATGATTGATTGCTGGCCTGCTGTTGATGAAAGAAGATGATGATATAGATGATATGTCGATGTCGATATGATATGATTAATTTGGTGAACAATGATGATGGTGGG
>JZLH01S0010892.1:8155-18187 GCA_001188425.1 Eucidaris tribuloides
CTCGCTGATGGGCATTACCTTGTATTAGCTAAATTGTCACGTTCGGCTTCCTCATTTCTGATCAAACTCTCTAAGTTGTGTAAACTAATCGTTTGAGATATATACGAATAACTGTCATGGATCAATACTGTTCTTTATTTTATTCCAGTTTTCTTCATCCCTTTTCCCACATCTTTAAGTTAAATAATTATGTGTATGAATAATCAAAATCCCACAGGTGTGGCCGCAAAGAATGGCAATGACAGCAGGGTAAATATGTGATTACATTTAAGCGGTTCAGGTTTTACCTCTTTCATCGGGAAACTTAAATTTTCTAGTTTCTTAGTTCAGAATTGCATGAGTAGATTGAAATCGTATTTTTTTTTGCGTGAGTAATGAATAGCGCGCAAGGAGTTGTTATGGTTCGTTTATCGTGAACCAGTTACCAGGTTGTAGTCTACATTATAGGCACGCCAGGTCAATTGATATGACCAGCTCCTGCCAAGGCTTGCACTCGTAGGGAATCCTGCTCGAGGGATTTTGGCCATGCGTTAGTTTGTTATGGAGGAAAACCGTACGGTGGAAAATGACCTGCTAGTCTAATATGTACTCGGGGAAAAAAGGTAGATAAAGAGCGCCCGGATAAACATAAGGGTTTCTGTGTGAGTAGATTTTGTAGTGGAGATCGTATAGAAAAGGGGTTTGTGACAATTCGGTTCAGAAGACTATTCGAATATTCCCCAAGGAAATCCGATTCATTCGTCCATTTTGTCGCATCTGCCGAAGAAATTGTGATCAATAATTTGACATTTCTAAAGGTTAATTTTTAGGGGAAAACTACCTTCGTAGGGCAAAATGTTCGTTTGTAGGAGAAAACATCTAGTTCGTATGGAAAAATATGGTTAATTAGGGCGTAAGGGGAAAGGTGGTGTCCGTTGCGGAAATACGCATCGCGGCGTAGGGGGAAATCAAAAGTTTTTGAGTGCAGCCCTGCTCACTCGAACTGCCGTCTATAGATAGAGAAAGGCCTAAGAAACTATGGATGCTTTGCCAAATTGGCATTGCCAAGAATGAAAACTAATTCAAGAAAGTCTAAAGACTTGACTAGATTGGGCATAAGTGAGTCAGCACATGATCCTTGCAAAGATCAGGAAAGAAAAAGAGAATCTACGCTTAGTCAAGTGATTGAAGGTGTGAAATAAATATGTTCTGAGTGAGAATTCAATATAATATTTGAGGAAGAGTTCGGAGGTGTGATTTTTTTTTCTGGGCCACACTGTATCGGTTGTTCAATTCACAGTGACTTGTTGCTGCGTTTCTTACAATTCATTCACTCGTGTCACACATTTCTCCCCACAAAGTAAGATCAACGACTGGTGAGCTATCCTAAGAATTACATTGTAGTTCTGTTAACTACTCTGTGTCGTTATCAAAGAAAAGACTGACGTGCGTCTCCAAACTATCAAAAAATGTGATATGCCCACTCAAACATCAGAGGCTTGAGAACTTCTTAGCCAGAAAGTCAAAATATATATCAAAGTGAAGATTTGGTTGATTAAATTAAGAGCTGGTGATTTTTCAAAGCATCAATTTCTCGTACGTTTATTGCTGTCACGAATTTGTAGTAATGTCCGTGCCGTTGAAATCTTGATGCCTTATAGCAAATACTTAAATGGTCCCCCATAAATCCACTTGAAAATGAATTTGACAGGTAGTGTGCCAATGATATTTTTGAGATTCTCATCTGACATTCAGTGTGTCGCATGACACGAAACAGATATTTTTTTTGGTCTCCATCGTCGTGAGGAAAGGTAACCAGTTACACAGATACTGCCGATCAGAGTAGTGAGATAATTGGGTCTAAAGACTTGTTATCACTACATCAGCGCTTTCAGAGTCATGTGAATCATAGGTAAAACTAAAAAATGGAATTTTTTATAGGCGCGATAGCGCCGTTATCCATTTTGTTTAAATGCTCAAATCGCTTTATACAAAATAACAGAAAGACAGAAAAAGCGACATAACAAAAATAATTTGCACACCACAAAAAAAGAAAAACGTCTGCCTTCAAAATGCACAACTAAACAAGCATGGGCGGCGATCCCGGGGGGGGGGGTGTGTATCCCTCTGTGTATTTCTGGGGGTACCCCCCGAGATTTAAATAACTTTTGTTATCTTGCTATCATTTTTGACAGTTTGTGATATCTGTAAACCTATTCAAAAGATAAATAGGCCTACGAATGAAATTGATGACTAAATTTTACTAATGCAGGGGAGATTTCAACATTTTCCACCGTTTTAACAAAAATATGTGTCCTGTGGTGATTTTTACTTCGCGCGAGTGTATTTTTATTTCGCCTTCCGTGTCGTCGTGCCTTCCCTACTCGTCACATGAAATCTCAGTTACTGATGACAAGTGTTCTAGTATGGCTATTCATCTTCTCCAAATGACATTTGCAATTCGTGTAAGCACTTGTCATAATGTCAAAAGGAAGAGATAATAATCACTCACAACTAGGAATCTTAAACTTTAAAACTGTCAGCGCAAGGGCGTAGGCTGCTTTCGGTATGGGGAGGTGCACATCTTGGGAAATTGGAACCATGGGCGTAAATCCGGTCTGACGAGTAAGGGGGATGATCGATGAAATTTCCAAATTTTGGGGACACCCCCAAATCAAGGGCTACTTATTGAAAAGGGTACACTTACAACGTGCAAAATATACCACTATCTCTTAACATTGGCATATAGCTTTTATTTTGATTACATTTTAGACCTTTCACGTTATGTGTTTCTCGATCTTTTGCTGTAATATAAAAGTAAATACTATCATTAAATTTTGCAGTTAGGTTTTCATACTATATCAATGTTCGAGCGAGCGAAGCGAGCGAGAAAATTTTTAGGACCTGCTAAACTGCATGGTGTCCAATAACATTTTATACAGGGGGAAAACGTTTCTGAAATGTCTCAGATTCAGAGACTGAAAAGATATTCAAACAGAATATATCATATAATGCGAGCGAGCATAGCGAGCGAACCTTAAAAATTAAATTAGGTTGCTCTAAGTCCTTTCAAATTCGGGGTGGGGTATTTTAAGAACCAGAATCACTTAACAAAATGCAGTAGTGGCAGATAAATTAGAACAGGTGGCTCTAAAATGTGAAAAAAAAACCATTGTCACCTGTGAGGCTTATCATAGGTGGACAAATTGACATTTATTTTTATCTGAAAAGAAAACGATTATGGAAATAAAAAAGGGCACATTTTGATGCGAATCATTCAAAAGCGCAATTGTTAAAAAGGAAAAGATTGAAGAACGGAAACATTTTGGGTTTTTTATGAGAAGTAAAAAGGGTAGTGGATACAAAAACTCCTGGAATACTACTACCCCCCCCCCACACACACAGCACATAATTTTGAATAATCCTTAAAATTTCTTTAAAGAGTTTTTAAAATCATGACCATTTTAAAAAGATGTATCGCACTGTCATCTTTATAAATGCTGTACAGTCTCGAGTGAGCTCCTTATGTCCTCACGTGAAAATATCTGAGTTTGTTTTCTACGTTTTGTTCATAATATGATGTTTCATTAGGCTTACATTTTGCGTTATCTGCACACTAAATAGTAATAGAGATATGATGCCCATTTGGACGGACAAAAACACATTAGTAATGAACATGAATGCGAGATATTAATCAGAAACATCGGGTTATTCAGATAACAATATCTTTAGCATATTAAAATTGCATAAATTTTAAAAAGTAATTGAATAAACCAAAACATATCTTTCTCAATGAAACGTGAGGGTATATTTGTACAGTCTAGATCATCCCCCTTCCCCGAAAAGTGGTGAGAGTATCCTCCAATCCCCTTCCTTCCAATTTACGACGGTGTTCTTAAATTCGGGCAGTTGAAATTGCTGGTATCTGTCTGCCAGTATAATACCACACTGTAAAACCAACGTTTTGAATAAATATATTTTAAAAGTCGGAGGAAAAACACATTTTCAAAATAATTGATTATAACCATACTATCATGCATTGGAGACCTTTAAAACAAGACCGTACGCAAGAATTTTCCGGGGCCAAAATGTTCAAATTATTAAGGGAATGTGCAAGCGAGGGAGCGAAGCGACCGAGCGAGAGCTTTTGAGTTTTTTTTTTAGAATTAAAATTGAAGGATCTTAAAGGTAGTGGCTAACATTTACTACAGTTAAAAAAATCTGAGCCACATGATTCCCCATAGTACCAGTGTCTTTAATGAGGTCTAAAAATGAAGCCCTGAAAAAAATTGTATTTCAAAATGATTATTTAGTGCTTTAAAAAAGTGAAAATCGTAAGTTGACCAGATTCACTTGTCCATTTCCTCCCATAGACTTACTGTGTGTACACCTAGGCTATTAAAACTCGCCCCGAGTTTTAATTGTTTATTCATGCATAACTTGCCATTGGCAGTGTAACTTTCCAAACTTTTGTATTCTAGGGTGTTTATTTGTCCATTTGAACACTACTATGTAGCAAAAAAAATTAAATTGAAGCTCCACAATGTTAGCCTATTACTTTAAGCATTTTAAAGGCATTTTAGTAGAAATTCTCACTATATAGCAATTTTATCAATAAATAATTAATTAAAAAATATATTTTTTCTTGAAAAGTGGGAGGTGGGATGATTGTAGAGGCCATCCCCTCCTCGAAAAGTGTGTGTGGGGGAGGGGATTTATCCCCCATCCCCCGGGATTTACGCCAGTGGGTGGAAAGGGGAGGTGCACATCTTAGGGAGGTGGAACTAAAGTTAAGAAAATCAGGCGTTGAAAGCAAAACAGGTGGTGCAAATTTCTTTTTGCTTGCCAGGGACAGAACTCCTCTGCTTCAGCGAGGGGGGGGGGTGGCACGTGCACCCAGTGCACCCCCAGCCTACACCCTTGTCAGCGCTTAAGTGCTGTCACAGCATTTTCTAACAATGACACGACATTTCGATGTGTTCAATGTCAATAATTTAAAGATATTTGATGAAATTCAAAAAGAATTTGGAAATGTATTCGACCAAGAAAGTGGTCAAAATCAACCAGAATTTTCGTAGATTTGACAGATAGTTTGGTGACGTTGACCAAAATATTGTTGAATTTTGATCAATATAGTCGGTTGAAAGAGGAAGTCATCAGCGCTATAAAGAGACTTACTGATGGAAAAGCCCCGGGATATGACAATGTCACTGCAGAAGAACTAAGAGCCACAGGAGAAGCAGGCATTGAAATGATACACCAATTGTGCAACCAAATATGGGAAGATGAAATATTTCCGGATGACTGGGGAAGAGCCATCATCACACCTATCTATAAGAAAAAAGATAAACTGGACTGTGGAAACTACAGAAGGATAAGCCTCCTGAGCCACGCTGGGAAAGTAATTACCACCATCATTCAACGGAGATTGCTAAAGAAAGCCGAAGAAGTTATCTCAGAATCCCAAGCTGGTTTCCGCCCAGGAAGATCAACCGTGGACCAACTCTTCACACTACGCCAAATCACAGAGAAATATCTCGAGAAAAACAGAGACCTATACTGCTGCTACATCGATTTTGAAAAGGCTTTTGACTCTGTGTGGCAGGAGGGCGTATGGAGAGCGCTTAGCTTCTTTGGCTTCCCCTTAAAGTTAATCAGATTGTTCAAAGCCTTGTACAGCAAATCTAGCAACACGGTGCGAGTAAATGGGGACCTGACAGACTGGTTTACAACAACTGTAGGTGTAAGACAAGGCTGTGTCATCTCACCTCAGCTTTTCAATATACTTCTGGAAATGGTAATGCTTTATCCCACCGATGACATCCCCATACGAGTTAACATCCAAGGCCAGCTTGTATCCAACCTACGCTTTGCAGATGACATTGTACTGTTACTTGTCGACAAAGTCTTTACTTGCAGCTCAAATCTTGGACTGAAAATAAACATCACCAAAACAGAAACTCAGGTCATCACTAGAAAAGAAACTCCAAACCCAATCACAATCAAAATAAATGGAACTGTGTTAAAACAAGTGACAGACTTCATTTACTTGGGAGGCACTGTATCTCAAGGGGATCATGCAGCGAGGACATAAAACTCAGAATTGGAAAAGCCCTGGGGGCAGTACAAAGACTACAGCCTATATGGAATGCAAATGATATTCAGTCCACAACCAAAGTGAAACTATACCGAGCACTTGTGCTGTCAATACTCCTGTATGGGGCTGAAACTTGGACACTCCGAAAGGAAGAAGAAAATCGTCTCCAAGTTTTTGAAATGATGTGCCTGAGAAAAATACTTGGAGTATCCCGCCTGGACAAAATAAGAAACACCTCAATACGCCACCAACTTGGAATTAAACACTCTGTGAACCTCATAGCTCAGAAAAGATTGAGACTCTTTGGACACATCCAGAGAATGACAAACATCCGCTACCCCAAAGTTTTATTTGAGGCTGAAATCCAGGGACAAAGACCGAGAGGAAGGCCGACCAAGAAATGGAGAGACTGCATCAAAGATGACATTTCAAAGCTAGGAATACTATCACTAGCAAAAGCAGGAAGAATGGCCCAAGACAGAAAGATCTGGCAGGACATCGTGACGCAGATGGCAAGGCAGACGTGAACTTCTTACCCCGTGCCGAAGCCTTAGGTCAAGGTAGGTCAAGGTCAATTATCCCATGATATTTACCCCACGACAATTACGCCCCCCTCCCGTCGACAACGGCCCGGACAACAGCCCCTTTGGTAGTTGCCTATAGGGGTAATTATCTGGAGGGTAATTGTCCGGGTGGTAATTGTCATATGACAGGATGAAAAACTCCCTCTTTTGACTAAACTCATTAAAAGGTGCACTAACGACACCCATAATGCTACGGAAACAGCCGAGACAAAGGGAAAAATACAGCATTTCTTTTCCTCCCACAATTTGTACATCATGGCACTTCAACAGTCCATGTTCATGAAAATGTGCCTGTATTCCAGGACTAGTTGACATCCTCTCTGTGGTTAAATTGACCCTTGACAGTGGGCCTATAATATGCCGATATTAATATACTGGCAGTAATTGGGGAATGAGTTAAAAAAATAAGTGTTGGAGTTATTAGAACGAAAAGGGGATTGGGTGTGGGTATCGTGGATTAATATGAAATGCCGTGAAAAAGTATGAATGGAAAGAACTCATTTGCATGACCTAGCCAGTGGGGTGGGGGAGGCAAGGGGCCATTGCACCCCAGAAATGTTAAAATCCCACTTTCTTTTCAGATCTTGACGTAGTTAAACCAATAAATGAGCGTCTTGCACCCCCCTCCCTCCCCCGGGAAAAATGTCTGCCTACGGCCATGCACACTGGTCGTCTGATTGCGTAGCCAGGAGTACTCCCCCAGTGAGTGGAGATGTAGGCACGGAGTCTTGTACGGGCTTGGGATGGGTCATTGGTAGCAATTTCAGTGAAATCATGTGAGACAGGGTGTGTATACTTTTCATTGATACAATAGGTCCGGCGTAGTGGCGTCAAACGGGTTAAGAAATAATCAAGTCGAGAACAACAGCTGAAAATATGACATTAACACATGAGTCTCTCTATGGATGAATACAGCTATCAGGTCTCATTTCACAAAGCTCATTTGGACTGACAAATGACCGGAAAGTAACAAATATGGTTACCACCAAACAGAATCTGATCTGAGGATTTCAATAGCTCAAATGTGTGAGTGTGAAATTTTGGTATCTAAAGTTTTTTTGTTCGAACTCGCGCGAAACTGTGGATATGAAGGTGCCATTAAAAAAATGGAAATCGACTACCGTGTCATAGTATTAGTGTATTATTCAACATATTTCAGTAGAAAAAAATATGCAGATGTATATTGATATTTTTATGGGGAAGAAATTTCAAGCAAGCAAGTAACGCCTGATTTGTTGTCAACCTTAATGACATTGATATGTAGCCCTTTTCTGTTAATAGGTAGGTAATAATTTCTGATTATAACTGCAATAATTGTATCTGATCTACGTAATTCTTCCAGGCGCCTGATCAAACTCAATGTTTCCATTTTGGAAGTGCATACGTTGTAGCTATGGTTTTGACCCAATTTATTGATTTTTTAATGCATTTGAAATGCATCGTTACATTTATACAATTCAATCCGAAATCGGAGAATACATTCAAGTTTCAGTGAATTATACAGTATAGGCCTAGTGATATAATATTTTATTCACCCAGGTAGGGTAGCCAATTCAGTCAAATAGATCGCTTTCCCCGCGGGTCCATGACAAAAATGTTTTTATTCCCCTTCTCTATTCTAGAATGCTGAGCACCTGGCTAGCAACCAAAAGGTACCATTTTTAAAGGTCTTTGGTATGACCCGGTCGGGGCTCGAACCCGCGACTTTCCGGACGTGAGGCGGACGCTCTAACCACTAGGCCATCACGCCGGTCCAATAAACACTAATCATGTATGGCTGACTCAATTATCCGAGTAATTACGGTAGTGTATAATTCAAAAATCGTACTACGCTTTGTGTTAACAGGCTGCATGTTCTTAGAAAATGGCCTTTTAAACGCAAGGTTTTGTGAGATAATTATACATGTATATAATTTGTTAAACTTAAAAGTTTGAAATGATTTTAACCACTGTTTTTAATGATTTTGACCACTCTTTGTTTCATAAGTTTGTTTTCGACATGCAGGTGCAAATCGAAAACGGCATAATAATCACATCAAATAGTCTTCAAGAAGAGGGTTTACGCATATCATGGATCTCTAGTAGGAGCCATGCGCGTTGTAAAATTCAAATTACACAATGAGGTTTATTCATTTTTTCATTCAGCAAAAATTCAGATCATGTGAAACATAATCAAAATCTGGCTACCACTCTGTACGTTCTCGGAAAGACTGTACTGCATATCATAATGAGAAATGCTCAAAATCATCTATGTCAACATCAATCATTGAGTGATGAGTTACAGATGACATGCAATTTGCACTTAGAATAAATTACATTGGAGTGGAATTTTAGAATATCACTGTTTGCATATCTGTCAATTCGTGAAAGAAATTTGAATTGGCATACACTGTGAACATTATCTCGACAGCAAGGGCATAATTATTTAATGAGAATATGAATCGAGTTTCGAGCGGTATTTGCCAAACGTCGCCGCCCGACCGACCCGGCCGACATCAGGCGAACCATGCACATCACGCCCCCGCAGTACCATCAATCAATATCACTACTCGATCGATACAAAAATGGCAAAATTTGCTTTTGTCCAATGTATCGATTGCTGCATTCGATACTGTATTGTGAGGTATTCTTATATCAACCTCGTTCTCATTCACAAAAATCATTATACCGTTGCTCTGATTTTCCTTTCCCGTTAAAAGGCGATGGAAATGTATCAAAATGTCTGCTTCTTTAGTTATTTATTCTAGTGGAAGACATGGACACAAGACTGAATTTAATGTCTTCGTTACCTCGAATACTAAATAAAACGCATTTGGATACAGGCAGATTTCTAATGAAGTGTATTTTGTTGAGTTTGATCGCAAAACGGGTTAACTCCCCTTTCCATCAAAATTGAGTTATCAACATATACAAATTTACCACCTACTTACCTCGCGATAGTATGACATTTGAAGCCAATTTCCACGAGCAAGTACGAACTATCTTGGGTTTTACTTTATTTTCCATAGGCGGTTGTACAAACTCGGGCAAAGAAATGCATTTTCTCCAGAATTACTAAAGTGGAGTTACCCCGTTTTGCGATTAAACTTTTCATTTTCAGATCGATGTAATGTTAAACTTTAACTCATTTGATTAAAAGAGTTTCGACAATGTAATTGTGGTATATGGAATTCTTGATTTCAAATCACCAATCGAGAGTCCACATGCTTTTATATATTTCACAACAAGGATAATTATATTGACAAGTTTTTATTCAATTTTTTTTGTTGAAAAATCATCTTGCAAAATGAAGAGTCATCAAGAAGGGTAACATTGCGTTTTCTCCGAATTAGAATGAAAGCTAAATCAATATGAAATATCATGGTCAAATTT